>PVKA01001271.1:0-152373 GCA_004027165.1 Ctenomys sociabilis
CAAGTGCGCATGAACACCGACTTTCCTCACCATCCTGAGAAGCCCGGGAGACTCTGAGGCCACGCTCTGGGGACCTGGTAACCCCCATCTCCCAGAGAGGAGCAAGAGTGGGGGACCCTGACTCAAACCCAAGTGGAAAATGCAGGCATCGGTGTATGAAGAACAGAGAGTGGCAGGAGGTACAAAGCTGTGCTGTTACATGTGCAGGGCAGGGAGGAGTCTAATGAACTACTCCTTATTCTGACCATACTCACAGGGTTCTAGCCAAGCAGGGCCTGAGGCTTTGTTAAAGGCTCATGAGATCATCACTGATTCACATATTCTAAGCCAATCAGGGCCTGAGCCTTCATTGAAGGTTCATATGGTATTCACTGATTGGCATGTTCCATGCCAATCAGAGTATGAGCCCTTGTTGCTGGGTGATCTGTCACTAGGGTGAGCTGCAGTTCATGGAGTCATGGGGGTACCCACTGTACAGAAGTTGGTCCCTAAAATGAACTATTCTACACCTGTAAAGGTGTCACAAAGGGCAATTTCTTCTGCTAGTGAGCAGGTCATAGGTTCTGCCACACAAGCCACATCCCGTCAGCCACTTTGTTTCCCTACATTCCCTGTCTCCCCTTCGTACTAATAGAAAAAGACAAGGAGTTCATTTAAAACCATTTGTTGGAATGTCATATGGGGCAGCTGCCAGCGAGGTTATAATAACCATAGCAATTATTTGCTAACCTATTAAGTAGAACAAACTACTGCACCTGAGAAGTGACTCAGAAGAATGTGTTGGAGAACATCTAGAATCTAAAGATGAAAATCTGAATTATTTTTATAAAACAAATTCCCACTGGCAGAGATGATGATAAGGAAAAGTTGTGGAAATCTCCTGTGTGCTGGTCCTGAAGGTAAAGAGGGCTCAGGTCTGGGTAAACAGCACACTCTTATCAAAAAGTTAGCAGTATATTTGCAGTTCTTGGTGTTGGGCATGGACACGTGTACATGTCACAGCTTGTTTCTCTCCCCCCCCCCCACTTCAGCCTCCTCCATCCGCTTTTTCATTTTTGCTTATACTATTTGCCATTCATAACTCATGTTCTGGCACATAGTGCTACATTAACTAGGTTATTAGGTTCATATACATGACTTATCCTTGTTATTTCCCCTTCTGTGCCTCATACTCATCCTAGTTCCTCCAGACTCCCTACTCAAGAGATCTGTCCCCTTGTCCCCTTCTGTCAATCCTATATCATTCCCTTCAGTTGTGCATTGCCTCATTCAGATGGAGGATATCATGATAGTCAAGCTTGTGCATCGGTTTTGTTTCCTCAGTATTGTACTTTCCAGGTGCGCCCATTCTCCTACAGACTTGTCAAATTTGGCATTCCTTATAGCAAGTAATATAATAGACCACATTTTCTTCATTCAGTCATCTGTTGACAGAATTAGCTATTATAATCATGCTTCTCTAAACATTAGCATGCAAGTACTACTGTAGTATGACATCTTAAGCTCTTTGGGGAAGACACATACAGGGCGTCACTGGGTAACATGGAATTTCTAACTTCAGTTCTTTGAGAACTTTCCACACTGAGGTCTGTAGTGGTGTGCTACTTTGCATTCTCACCAACAGCACTGGAGGGCTCCATTTTCCCCACAGCCACACCAGCATTTGTTATTGTTTGACTTCCAATTGCCACCTTTCCTATCATGAGACAGAATCTTGGTGTTACTTTAACTCGCATTTCTTGAGTGGCCAGGGACATGGAACACCTCCTATTGCATCCGCTGACCCAGTTGCAGATCTGCTGTGAAGTTCTGTTCATTTCTCTCGCCCACTTTTCAACTGGGTCTTTCACTTATTAAGTCCTTTTGGTTTCAGCATGATATGTATGCTTTAAGCTAAACTCAGACAATTTGTTTTGAATCAGTAATAATTTGCCCAAATATTTTATTTTTTTGTACATTTTTTAAACCTAATTTATACAAAGAAAGAAAATTTTTTGTCTATAGCTACTCAGACTTGCTCAAGAACCTTCCTGTTTGAGACACAAAAGAAGAATTCTTAGGAAACAAAAGCCTATGCATCTCTAAATGTAAGAATTTGTCATATTTTTTTAGTTGGAGCCTTTATAAACTAAAGCTGAGACTAGGATGGGCTTCCCTGAGTTAAAATGTATCAGACATAGTACGTAATACTGATGTTGTATTTTCCCAGATTTTCCTTACACATAGCTGTCACACTGACCTTTGCACAGTTCCATAAGCTGAGCCTCACAGAGCCTCCCTGACCCTCCCCCCAAAGTGCAGTCGAGGCCTGGTCAGGACTTCAGGCCAAGGCCAAAGGATGTTCTCCTAAAGAAGTCTTTCCTCCTGTTTCTGAACCAATTAGGAAGAAGTATTAGCCAGTGTGAGGCCCAGTAGGTGGGGAAGGGGAGATATGTTCCTGACTGGACTACCCAGGCTCACCCCAGCCTTGGCCATCTCCTCAGCTGACGACATCATGCTTGCAGCCATCAGGGTGCTCTGCCTGGTGACCTATCTGTACCTCCACGCCCCTTGATCTGCGGTATGGTACACACTCCTGGGTGACAGGGTTGACAGTGTTGTTCTTAAATCAAGCTCTCAGAAGTAACTGCAAGTCACTGCTGGACCCAACAAACTGGCTTTTGAGGGCTCCTTGGAAATGTGGGAAATGCAGGATTTTCACATTTTTAAGAACCTGTTCTTCTAAAATCATGCTTCAGGGTGTATGACTCACCTTCTGAAGCTCAGCTTTAGAAACCCTGAAAGATTCCATTATCATTTTCTTTGTAGAAGTGAAAGATCAAGGAGTGGAAATGCGCTCTTGCTCTGTCTGTCTCTGCCTCTGTCTCTGTCTCTGTCTCTGTCTCTCTCTCTCTCTCTCTCTCTCTCTCTCTCTGTCTGCCTGTCTCTGTGTGTCTCTCTGTCTATCTGTCTCCTCTCTGTCTCTGTCTCTGCCTCTCTATGTCTCCCTGTCTGTCTCTGTCTCTGTCTCTCTCTCTCTCTCTCTCATTGACTCTCACACATTCTTGGGCACTCAGCAGTTATAACACCTGAGCACATCTCTTGATTGACACCAGGGGAAGGAACAAAATGCAAGGTCCAACAGTGAGCCTGCTGGTCAAAAGTGACTTTCAGTCAGGGCACCAGTGTTACTTTTCAGAAGGAAAAATTTGGAAGAAGAAACATAAAAGAACAGTAACCCATTTCCAGTCCTAGGAGCTGATTTCCCACAAGCTGTGTAAACTTTCTCTAGTTAAACAAATAGTCCCAGAGATAGACTTGTTGTCCTCTTACAGGGACCCATGGTAGTGGTCACCTGTGGTTTTTCTCACTGGAAACATTGACAGTGAGACAAAATCAATTTTCATTTTTCCCAGCCGATGTCTTAAGAAGATATTTCTGGAATCTGAATCTTTTCTGTGCCAGTGCTTTCATAAATTATAATCTCAATTTTGTAATCATCAGATTTAACTTCATGTGAAAGTGTAAACACTGAGTCACTCCCAGAAATTACAAATAGAAACAAAGGGCTCAATCTGTGAGGTAAGAGGTTAGAAGCCCTTCACAGGAGCTCCTGCTGAAGCAACCCTGACATGCAGTAGGTTGGAGAGTGAGGAGAAGCAGGCCTACATGCCAATTCAGTGTAGAAGGCTTGTGGGGCTTCAATACGCCCTGAGGACTTTAAGAGAACATTCTTGAAATTCAGTGTGAGGCAGAGAAGCAGAAAGACAGATCCTAGGCCCCTGGAAATAGCCTCCTTCCAGGATCCTCTGTGGATGGCTAGTGTCTAACACTTTGTCCATACTCCACATGGAGTGTCCCTGGAGAGGCCCACCCCACACAGAGACCCACTCCGTGGTTATCCAATGGAACCTAGTGGCACGGCCATTTCCAAAGGTTTCCCTTTCCCACTTCTTTCCACCTTGCCTCTCTTGAGGACGTGTCTGACCTGAACTCCCAATGGGAACATGAGCTGCCCGTCCTCTGCAGATAAAAGGAAGGTGTAGAATGCCCCTGACTTGGGAAGGGTGGACCTTCTGCTGGATGCACACTTCCATGGCAGATAGGCTGGAGGTCCTTAATTCCTGAGGAATCTGCTTTCATCCATTCATCCCCACCTGCCTTTGGCTCAGCAAAGCTGGCCCAGTGGCCTGATTCCTGGGAGAGGATGCCCCACGGGCAGCCGCGGTTCCAGGGAGAGCACTTCTAGGACCCACTACTACCATCACCATCCCTGAGAGCAGACCCACAAAACAGAAGAGGGGGGCTGTACTCCCTACAAGTCCTCTCTCCTGCCATCTGTCCCCAAATATCCCACACACCTGTCTGATCATTGTAAAGATAAAGCCAAGTGTGGAGACTTTTATGGAACCCCTTCTGCAAACACACTGAGCTTACGGTGATGGCCCATGTTTACAGCATGGCTCGCTGCACCCTCCTCCCCTGCAGGGGGTCCTCAGCCCTGCCTCTCATTACCTCAGGTGGCATCTGAAGCTGATGTTCAACATGTGTGCTCTCAGCTTCTGCTGTGCATTCCTCTGTACCTGCAGAAGCGGCACAACAGGCTGCATGTTAGGAAGAACAGTCTAGCCCTTCTCATGGACATTTAAACTGGAAAATCATCCTTAAAGCTATAGATGAAAACAGAACACATTATTCTTATTTGATCTTTTGGGGTTAACTGGATAAGTTAACTATAGATGACTATGATGAGCTCATAAGCAATAACAGCCATGCTGGTGTTGTTCGGCTCTTCCCTGAGCAGCACCCTTTCCAATGCACCTTAACCAGGAACTGAAATGTGTTTGGCTTCCTCCTTGTGAGTACAAACACAAGTGGTTGTATTCATATGCTCACCAGCTTGCCACAGGGCAGCATCAAACATTTGGGGGTTTGCAGTGCACCAAAAGAGAGGATGGCAATTCATTCAGCTTTAATCAGCTCAATATTAATTTCATGAATTTTACTCCTAGAGGATTCTGATTGCTCCATCCCCTACTGAGCATAAATTTTCTCTTGCCAACTGATAATTAATTCTTACACCTTAGAAAACTGAAAAGCCTAAACCTTTGAATACCTTTACATGGAAATCAGCATTATTTCCTACTGCTTCTTTGAATTCCTGTAGATTGTCTTTCCTCATTTTGTTAAGACTGCATTGAGCATCCACTAATACAGTTTCCTTTGCTCTGGGTTCTCCAAGACTTGGAAGATAGAAGAATCTCAAATGTGCAGAGATCTAGAAACTACGGGTATGTTGACCAGAATTAACTAGGGGCTTATCTCTTCCGTTGCAAGAATTGTACTGGATCCTCCCATTAGGCCCTTCTGGAATAGCCATCCACTTTTAATCATGTAGAGTTCATCCTTCCTTAGATGCATTTTCTGAAAGAAAAAGGGAGACATTTAATGAGATAACTTGTGGATAATACACTATATGTTGATATGAACATAGAATCTAGTAGGTAACGCTAAACTATCAATGAATGTGACAAAATTATTCCAATTAGACATCTCCAAAAACTCTCTTCTTCCTTCCTTTCTTTTTCCTTCTTCCTCCTAAATTGCCTTGCCTTTTTCCTTCAATGTCATTTATTTTTCAATCTTTGGACCATTTATTTTTCCATTAAAGTGAAACACAAAGAATGCTTTTCATTACACCTCAAAAAAGTGAAGTGCTGGTCGATGGGCACCAGCATATCAGTCGCTCATTGGAGGCAGGGAGAACCATCTCTATTTTCTGTCCCTGAGATGACTCTCCACAATGGCTAAGTGATTTGGAAATCAAATGGTCATTTCTTTGAAAGGGGAAGCTCAGGCTCACTGGGCCATGGCCTGGGCATCTCTCTGCTGAGCTGTGAGCAAGCAGACAGCACTTAGGAAGTTTTGAAAACCCCCATGGTATATACATTTATCTGATATGGCAATTGAAAGAATATCAGAGTTTTTCTTTTCTTTTCTATACTTAATTTTGAAAAACAGTTGTTTTCATATATTTGTAAAAGAAAATGTCAACAAAAAATGACATAAAATTATTTTATAAGGTTTCTAATTTTACTTTTAGAGTCACTAATAATCTTTACCACCAGGCTAACAATGCATATGTCACTTATCAATCTCATCTATGGAGAACCTTGGAAAACCTTGGGACTTTAGAAAACCTTGTCTCAAAGCCATGAGCTCTATACTATTTTTAAAGGTCAAAAGGCAAGATTGTACTGATAAATCTTATTAAAACACAAAGTGAAGACAATTCCTCCAAAGACTAAAGCAAACACAGAAATGTCAAAATAATGGAAGCATTGTTCAGGTATCAGCCCATCCCGAGGGAACCCGTTCAGGTTAATAAAAGTCACTCTTCATGCATACATTCTTCAGACCCGTGTACCACTGGAACAGAACCATAATACTTCTAGTACCGAAAATAAATGAAAACTATGGAGAAACAAGTACAATGAGTTCACTGAAATGCAAGCAATTTCCCAGTTCTCATACTCCTAAATTTTATGATTCTGTTCCTTGGTAAAGCATCATGCAATGATGAAAATACTCCTTAGGATTGAACACAATGTGAACACTCCTCGGTCTTTCACAAGGCACTGCTTCCATCAGCAGAGCTATACTGTGAATTTCCACTGCTATGTGTAGGGTGTCATGCAAGATGCAAAGAATTCAGTAGAAACCCTGATCTCGGGGAGTTCACTGTCCCAAAGAGCAGCAAGGTAGACACAAAACAGGCCCTGTGTGTCCAACACAGCTGCAGGCAAGAAGAAGAGACCACTTCTAGCTGAAGCAGGTCAAAGAGGGCCTTGAGGTGGATTTCAGCAAGCAGCATGCTGACATGCAAATGGAAAGCCAGAGGATACATTCATCTGGGCACCAAGGAAAGTGTGCCATCAGAGAAGGGTGGAGCTCACAGGGTCAGTGGAGCTGGTAGCCTACTTGTACCCAGAGGGGTGAGAGTTCAGAGGTCACTGAAGTCCACTAGGTAAGGATCTTGAGCCAGTGACATTAACCACACCTCAGTGACAAAATGGGCTGATTTTTAACATTTTCTTTTATTACAAAATAGTAATATTAAAAGAAAATAGTTTTGTAATTCCTAACTTCACCACCGCAAAGCAAGTTACTTGGTATTCCCTTCCAGGCATCTATCCATATGGTTGAATATTTTTACCTAGAAGTTGTTATATGATTTTCCATAAGGATTTTTCACTGAACATTATAACATTGAACATATCACTGTTGCTTTTTAAGATGTTCCCTGGAAGACAGAATTAGAGCGGTAGCAAGAGTAGCCAAAAACAGAAATTATTTCTTGATGGATTTTTACACAAATGCGCTTCTTCTGGAAAGTCCCAAAACATATCCACATATTTCCACTGTTGAATTTTCCAGAGCCACCATGGTAATGGAGCTTCTCTTGGTGACTGTCCTGCTCCTTCCAACCTCCCCAGGCCCAGTTCCCAGGTTTCATGATTTGTCTTAACTGATCGTGCGCTTTCAGCAAAGGAGGTTAAGGATGAGTATCCCTCACCTTCTTGAATGCTTGGTACCTTGTGTCATTTCTCTAAATCTCGGGGTCTACCTGCAATGCCACGAGGGCTGGTGAGACCTCCATGTGAGGGCCCCATGCTCATTAAGGAGACTTAGGGAAAGAGGCAGCACACAAACTGGGCGTTCTGCCTGCATTCATAGTTGGGCTCGACTCCTGGCCAGGAACCTCGAGTAAGTGGTCTCATAGTCTTGTCCAGTGAGAACAGGGATGGATGATTTACACCTGTGCCTGCCAGCGCTGCCGTTAGCAACAAAAGAGCAATTTAGGCAGAGTAGCTCGGAGCCGTGCGTGGCAGGGGCAGAGCCATGCGTGGCGGGAGTGGAGCCATGTGTGGCGGGGACGGAGCCATGAGTGGAAGAGGCATTGCTGCTCCATCATATATGGTGGCATCCTGCAGTCTGGATCCTGGTCAGCAGCCAAGGATGGTAACTGTGGACACTATCCATTCCAGCACAATCTGGTCATCTCCATTAATCAGTCCACCAACCCTGAGGGACTGGAACTGAGTTCGCACAATGAAAAGTTACACAGCCTTCACCAAGTGCCCGGCACTGTTGCAAGCACTTTCTATACAGTTCGTTTTTAATTTCCATGAGAACCCTGTGCTATTGTCATTCCCACTGCAAATGAGAAATGCGAGTTCCGTGGAGACTGTCACCGACCCAGCGTCACTGAGACAGTGCTCATGGCTGGTAGGTGTGGATTCCAATCCAGGCTCCCGGCCCCAGCCCTGCTTCCAAAAAAGGCTAACATCCACCCACAACCCCTTTCCTGGGCACATGAGCTCTCTGCTAGACCCTCAAATCCATGGGAACAAAGCCTGCAAACGTGCAGGCTCTGTGCCCAGTGGCTTCTCTGTGTCACAAATTCTCTCACACCCAATCCCACAAGGGCCACACACAGAAGCCTGAGAAGCCAGGGATGCTGGGAAACTCCAGCCACAGCAGCAGATGAGGAGCAGGGAGCTTTGCCCATGAATGTCTTCACACGAGAAGCGGCGCGGCCTTGGGCACCCTGCCCTGCACAGAGGGGGCGGCTCCTGCTGGCAGGAAGCTTGGCATTGATGGCCTCCCTGAAAAGAAGCAGGAGCTATGCCAGCGGGCGGCGGGCCTCTGGCAGGGCATCAGAGGCAGCCGCATCCACAAGTCCACCCCGGAGCTGGACGGAAGCACATTTCCCTCGGCCCTGTGCAAGAGCACGCGGGGCTGCAAATGAAGAATGGGCTAAAAAAACTGGCCCAGAAGCGAACCAGCTTTGAGGAAATGAGGACAGAACTCCTAATTATGCATCACTGAGGAGTCTCCTGATGGGAACTTCTCCGAGGCTGGAGAAGCCAGCTCGGTCCAAGCAAACCTCCGCGGTATCGAATATTGATCAACAAGCTTTTTCGGGTTCTCTTTCCTTGTAAACAAAACGTGGGAGAGAGAGTACCTTAGTGCAGTAGCTCAAACTGACCCTCCTCTCCCTCTCTTCCTCTCTCCCATGTACCCACATGGGTAGTGAAGAAAATTTAACCTTTTCTTAGGAAAATGTGGCAGAGACTCTTGCACCAGGACTGTAACTCATACTCCTCTTTCTTTATGGCTGAAGTAACCCCTGTCTTAGACTCCTGTGTTCTGTGCTTTGAAGGTTTGGCGTAGCAGGCAGGCCCGAGTTTGGCCCTGTACTTACAGTTCCAGGCCTTGCATTCCCTCCAGACCCTCTCGGCCCTGACCCACAGGGTGGCTCTCAGATCCTGGTACCTCTGCAGTCCCTCTGTCACCTCTGTTGCCTTTCATCTCCATCCTCTGTCTGCCACAGCTAAGAAACACCCAGCACACCTGGCCAAACCCTGGGCATCCTTTAAGAGCCAAAGTTCTGCACCTTCTGTGGAATGAAGAATGGAAAGATCTTATAAGTTAGGACTCATTTCTAAATTTTACCAGAAATGTCTGTAACTGAAAGGTGTAGGGTAAAACAGCTACCTAAGACAGCAGAGAGGCAGAACAGAATGGGACAGGGCAGGAGTGTGAATCATCACTGGTCGCCTTAAGACATTTGTCCTTGTTGGCTTTCATTATGAAATTAGCCTGTGGGAATAGTCTGCTTAAGGAGCCCAGCCCAAAGTTGCCTGCTCAAGCACTCCACAGGATTGTTTTTGTTATTGTTGTTTGTTTTGTTTTGTTTTTTCTATTTTAGGGAAAGGACTACAGGGTGATCAGGGTCTCACTGCTAGATGGAATTCCCAGTGATCCGCCTGCTTACAGCCTCCCAAGAGCTGGGATTACAGGGGCACACCACCAAGCCCAGTCTCAGTTGCTATCTCAGCATGCCCTGGGGGTCAGGGCCAGCGCTGAAGGCCTGGGGATTGAATCCCTGGCCCCTGTGCCTGATTTCACATGCTTTAATCCACTGAGCTATTTGGCTGGCTTTTCCTCAGGAAGTGTCAAGCATGACTTCCTGGATATCTCTGACCACATGTAAGCTGACCATCTGTGTGCTTTCTTCTCAATGGCTAGGCGAGAGGAGCCAAGACTGTCCTTCCAGGTTTAGTGGCCCACACAGAGAAGCATCTTCCCATGCAGTTCTCTACTCCTCTGCACAGTGCATCTTCCTGGCCTCTGAGGAGAACAACGAAGCCTAGTGGCTGATGCTGCACAGGAGAAGCAGGCCACTTTCCCTTGTGTTACTTGAGGCCAGGCACACACAGCAGATGACACTATCATCTATGCTTCACAGATGAGGAACTCTAGCACATAGACAGGATCAGCAGTGTGTCAAGATCATGGAGTGATCTAACACTAGGTTAGTGATCCAGCCAAGTGATCACAGAGTGACCTGGCTTTCTAAAGTACTAGAGACAGGTCTCCTCTCCATGTTACCTGCTTCATTGCTTGTCTGCTAAGCTATTTTCTATGCTAACCATTTAAACTTTCACTGTTGTACTACTTAGCCACAATGTACCCTCAGCCAAGCACCTACTCTGAGCCCCAGGTCCCTTGTCTATAAAGTGGAGGCCATAATCTACTACTGAGGTAGTAGATGCCCAGTGGTTGCTTGTATTCTCCAATTTTAGAACTGCAGCACACTGTTGCCTGACACAGTTCTTGAACATGCGAGAATGATGGACACTGCTGCAGAGCAGACCCTAATCCAGACCCTACAGCAGGGCCAGGCTTCCCGAGGGGTGAACACACACAGTGAGCCTCATGTTCTGCAGTATTTCTGCATGATATCTCAGTTACTGTGCTGGCATCACATGGCAGCCACTTCAGTACTAAACACCATCCTATCATTTTCTAGTTTTTTCAAATTCCTTCATGTTCTCCTCTTTGGTTTCTTCTGAATTTCCTGTTCTCCCCGGCCCGCTCATTCCATCTCTGGTTGATGTAAAATAGTCTGCCATGTGTTGGAGCCACATGTGCTTGGGTAACAGACATATGTCTTTGCCATCTCTTATCACTCAGAACTTGCAGTGCAGTATCTCTGGCACTCAGGAAATTTACAGCTATTGAATTCCTGAGTTTTCTATAACAACAAGAATCAGTCTCATGACTTTAAAATATAGAGAATACAGTTGGCCAAAGGCCCCTGTATCTGGGCTCTGCACTGTGTCCTTCATTTGTGCTGGGGCTGCCTCCCCTAGAGCTCCTCCTAGCCCATCCCCGAGCATGGTGGAGACAACACAGTGGGTCCTTCCTGGAGGACAGGAGGCTTCCCTGGCAGGGCCTTGCAAACCTCCTGAGCCCCAGGCAGAGCCGCAGGCACTCTTGTCGCACACAGGCACTGCAGGCACCTCATCAGGCTCCCTCTGCTTTACCTCACCACTGGGCCCACCCCATGTGGCTCTTCTGGTTCTCTCAAGCCCACTGTCTACTTTAGTCCATCATTTCTCCTAACGAAATTCTTTACATTTAATCCCATTTGGGCTTTGCCTCTCAAGGCCAGACTGATCTACCCTCATATCTGGAATGACCATATGTGTTCCTGAAATTTATTTGCTAAACTTTGTTTTTGTCCTGTGGTCAGTTCTCCAACAGTGAGCTTGGAGTCCAACAACAGTTGGCCTTTTCCATATGCAAACTTTCTCATTGGACCTTGGTAAGGAAAATATGACCATTACTCCCATTTCACAAGGTGGAAAAAGAGCCTTAGAGAAATTCCATATTTTGCCAGAAATCAATCAGCTAATGCAAAAAAGAGCCAGACCAGGCACCCATGAATAGGAATCCAGAGGCCTCCTTCAAACACTACCCTGTGCTTCTGAGGCACCAAGCCTGAAAAACCGAATACATCAAGGTGCATTCAATATCTTTGCATCATCCATTCAAGAAACTCACAAGGCTCACCCTCTGTCCACACAGCTATTCCCAAAGTGTTGAAAGTCCCAATGAGAACAGGTTGGCCATGGGCCCCATGTTGCCGTGGTGACATGCCCACAGGACTGTGGAACAAGGCTCAAGGAGATGCTGTCAGTGCTGCCAACAGCCTCTGTGGCTATGCAAACGTCTGAGGGACAACTGCATGCCTAGAAATGGCTTGATAAGAAGCCATGTTTTCTCTTCAGCGTGAAAATTCTAAAAAGAGGAATGATGTATTTTCAGCCAATTTTTATTTCAAACAGATTCTAAACTCCTGACTATAGTTTGTCATTTCCTTGTGAGAAAACAATTCTTAGATCAAACTTTTCTGTCTCTGGCCATTTCTATAATTCTTACTGATTTGGAAGCATTGCCTTAGTGAATTTCCCTGTGCCAGTGCCTGATGGCCACCCTTGTCGGAAATAGCTCCCCACATAGCCGGCTGCACAACACCACCTGCTCCTAGATGTCACTGTGTTTGTCAGTTACCCACATCAGAGAGTGGGGGCATCAATAACCCAGACCACAATAAACTGCAAGTGGCTGCTACCAAAGTTTCAGACCCAGTTACCTTCTCTTGGTTACTTGGTTCACTTACACACAAATGAAACAACATTAATTCAGTGAACATTGGAGAATAATGGAAAGTGACTGTAACACCAAAGATTTGGCGCACACCTCGCTGTCCTGTGACTGACTTGCTATAGGCATAGTACTTAACCTCCCTGAATTGTTGCTGCCTCTACTTGATATTTGCAGTGAAAGCTACAGGCCTGCACCCTCAGTGGATGCTCAGTAAGTACACCCTAATATCGCTGCAGGTTTGTCTCCCTTGCCAGACTGTGGACACCCTCCAGACTCATTCCCAGCCACATGTTCTCAACACTGAGCATAACAGTTACACCAAACAGATGCCTCACGATTGCTCCTGTAAGGAGTGAGTGATTTGCAGCCTCATGGGGAATATCATAGGCCAAGTCAACACCAGCCATGACTCATAAGAACAGGTCTTGTCAATCCTAAGCCTAATTCCATGATGCTGGATTGCTCTGAAAGGTCACTGCACCCATTTAGAATGCATGGAGAAGGGTTTAGTCTGGCTCTTTGCAGTGGCAGCTTGACATGAAAGGCCTGAAAAATGGGGACTTGACAGGATGTGACGATGAGAAAACTAGCAGGACTCTAAGGAAAAGAAACTACACAAGAGCAATGATGGTTTCATCTTTAAGAAAATTTATTGAGAGTTACAATTAGCAAATTAGAGTAGTGGACAATTGCATGTTCTCCTTGTTGCCAGACTCCAGACCAGCTGTGCCTTCATCCACACCATGCACCCTTTGTGTATAACCATCTGACACCTGCTTAAGCCAGGCCCAGCCCTCAGATCCTCCTGTCATGATACAGGAGGTTCAAATGAGGGCAAGGACCAAGGGTTATCTCCGAATTGACCTTGCTTTGATCATTGGATGACAGAAGGAAAACACAAACTCAGTGGTAAACTATGAGCAAAAGAAGAGAAGACACAGTCTTCACGAGAGTCTGCACTCCTAAGTGTAGACATGTGTATATTATTTTCCTTCATCTTCAAAACTTTTGATTTTGCATATTATCAGATAATTCAAACTCAGAAATGTCAAGACATTTGTCCAAATCAAACACCTTAGTGAATGAAAATTCAGAAAGCAAACCCAGTCTTTTCCGGCTCAAAATGTTCCCAGTGTCCTGGTGAATAAAGACCCTAAAGGACGAGCAGTATTGAATGCCAGCTCAGAGTGAGCACACAAGCAGGCTAAAATAACTGAATATTAAGTTTATAATTTGTAGAATATCATCAGAAAACAATCTAATTTCCCCATTGGGCTAGTGTGAGTTATTTCAGGCAAGAAAATAAAACACTTGGTTTTCACCTTGGTACGCCTCACCATTGAAGTAATCAGTGACTGTAGAACTCTGTGTCTGGGCTGCTGGGGCTAAGATCCTGGCTCCCCAACCCCCATCTTCGCAGCCTTGGCCTCTTCCTCAGTCATACCTGCTCTGACTCCTGGTTCGATGATGTACTGGTGACCTCTGGGGCAGAGGTGATAGGATTAAATGACCTAGTGCATGTTCAAATGCATAGTGAGTAATAAATACCTGCCATGAGCCCCACTATAAAGCACATCGCTGGCTGAGCTTTTAAGTCTGCATCTCATGGGGCTGGCTGGACTAAGGGGCCCACATGGAAGGGCAGAGCACTCAGGACTCTTTCATTTTGATCAGAAAGAGATGTCTTTGTCAAAGAAATGGATGAGATTGCTTTTAAATGTCAAGTCCCTATGGTGCAATATACCAAATCACTCCCACTTGCTTCCAGTCAAGGATGTGTGAGCGATGACTTTTATTTAAATTCATAGCGGCATCTACTATGTGTGAGCTGATAAATACTGACAGGGAGCAGAGCAATCCCTGGCCAGTCCTGCTTTATTCTCCTCTCTTCCTTTCTTCATCAACCTCTCCTTACTCTAAAATATTGTTTAATATAAGAACTATTTTTGCTTTATATGGCTGATATAAATTTGTGAAACTATTAAAGTGTATGTTGAAGTTTTTATTATGCTTTTAAAGTAATATCACCAGTAAAAAGAAGCATGTTTTGGGCAGCGATTCTGGCCTGGCCTGTGACAGCCATGTCAGGCGCCTCCCCTTCGGACAGCAAGTGGGAGCAGTGCTTGAACCCATGCTGCTTGAAGACCTAGAACAGAAAGTTTGCCAGGGCTTCCTAAATAAACAGTGGAGTGAGAAGTCAGGCTCTCAGAAAGAGCTTTTAAAATAAGAAAGAACAGGCCCAACTCTGCAGCTTTCTTGATTGCAAAAGCACAAAGGGAATATTCAGAGCAGGAGGAACACGTCAGGAAGCCAGAGGAAAACTGCACGAAGCCTCTTTAGTGGCAGTGACTGTACACAGAAACGTGGGACTGGCTTTTCATTCTATCTTTAAACTGCCTCACTAAGGATATTTTGTTGATATGGGCTCATTCCTTAGAGGCCTTTCTAACTCTCATGGGTTCCCCAAACTGTCAAAAATCCTATCCCTGGGAACAGTGATGTACAAGCAAAGTTAATGTATTTACTGCTGAGTGTAGTATTCTAGGCTTTAAATGTGTCTTATTAGCAGAGCTGTATAAGTAGCAGACATAGCCATCAGCTATCATACACACCCTGCAGCCTGGCCAACCTCTCAGCATCAGCTCTGTCCAGCCTGAGCCTTGGCATCACAGTGCACATGGCTCCACCCATGCTTGAGTTCCACATCACAATTTGTCTTAACTGAACTCTACTGAGATGCAAGGAGAAAGACCTATCCAATTAAATAAATGCTGGAAAACAAACAGGAAACTACTTGTATTCCAAGTTATTATAATCTGACTCTGAATAAGAAGGTGTGTGCGTGTACGTGTGTGCGTGCGCGCGTGGGTGCGTGCATGTGTGTGTGTGTGTGTGTGTGTGTCTGTGTGTCTGTGTGTCTGTGTGTAAAACACATAGATGGAGACGGAGGGAGAGGAGCCAAGGGAGGTGGCAAAGATACAATTGGAAGGCCCACTGCTGCTGCTCCACAGTAAACCTGAGGCATTGTTTCTACCAGAAAGAGTAATCGTTTCCATACTTAAGCCTAATCACAGGTTTTCTAGCAGAGGATGAGGTCTGGATCCAAAGGTTCTAGCACTGAGTGTAGATGTTTCCGTGTCTCTCATAGCCCTCGCACCTCTGTAGGTCTACATAGCCTGAGCAACGGGTCCAGCAACAGCATCAGGTAGAAACAAGAGCACCCGGTGCCGGTGGCATGAATGCTACTAATTAGTTTGTGGCCAGCAGCAGTTCACTTAACCCCTCCAGGCCTTGGTGTCCCATATTAAATGCAGGAAGATGGAAAAGCATGTTAATGAAGAAGCCATACAGTTCCACACTGCTCCAGCCTGCAAGATGGCTTGGTAGAAAAGCTGAGGTCCGCCAGCATCCCACAGAGGATGCCCACAAGAGCCATTGCACTTCTCAGTGGCCTGACTGAGGAATAGAGGGCATTTCTGCACTCCCTTTAACTCCCTAGTTTTGAATAATAAAAAGCCATTACTACTTTGGTTTGCCCAAGGAAAACTTTCAAAGTATTCATCTGTATAAATAAACTTCTCTGTCAAGCACTTCTTTTTTTTTTTTTTTTTCTATTTTTTTGGTGCAGGGTCTCACTATGCATGCAACCCACATTCATAGTGATCTTCCTGCTTTTTGCCTCCCATGTGCTGGGATTACAGGCGCGCGCCACCACGCCCGGATTGCATCGCCGGCTCAGCGCACCCGAAGGCGGGGCCGGCGCGGCTTGGGGAACCAAGGATCGAACACTAGTCCCTGCGCTTACCTAAGCAAGCGCTTAGTCCGCTGAGCTATACCGCCGGCTGTCAAGCACTTCTTAACAGTAGAAGAATATTCACTTTGCGCAACACAAATCACCAGAACACTGGATTCTCAAAGTTTAAAAAATAGAAGATAAGAAGATCTTCAAGGGCTATGGAGATAGTTAGATGGTAAGTGCCTATCTGGCAAGTACAAGGACCCAAGCTCCATCTCCGGTACCACATGCTGTATGGGTCCCGAAACCCAGGAGTACCATACCAGCCACCAAAACTGGACACAGTGGCACACGCCTGTGATCCCAGGGCTGGGGAGGCTGAGACAGGAGAATCACCGAGTCTGAGCTGTGTAATGAAAACCTGTACCAAATAAATAAATAAATGATTTTTAATTTAAAAATATCTTCAGGGCCTGGGGAGATGGCTCAGTACAATAAGTGCTTCCCTGGCAAGCACGAGGGCCTGAGTTCAATTCCCAGTTCCACGAAAAAATAAAATGAAATAAAAATTAAAAACTTCAATTATTTTGCTTATAATTATAGTCTCTATGGCTTCTCAATCCTGAAAAACAAGAAACTAGCAGACTGAAAAATAAAGTTCTTCTACTTTCTTGATTATTAAGAGAATTTCTTCACGTATTTTCCAACAAGACTTGATGAAGCATTGCTGATGCACCTGACATTGTCTCTCGTACACGAAGATCAATAACATGTGATCCTGCTGTTGAGGGCTAACAGCCCAGGAGAGAAGCCTGTGACCAAGCATTATTACAGAATTTTAGAATGATGTAAAGTCATTTCTATAAAATGCAATAGAACACAAGGGATGGATTCATAGTTACCCAGAAATACATTCTACAAACTTGGAAACAAATCAACTGTGGGAGGGAGTGAAGGGGAATCCACTCATCTTGCCACCAGCGCATGACACAGCAGCCCTTGCTACTGCCACAAAGTGGACTTGCCCCTCAGCAAGATGGGCACTAAACGATATATAAATATGATGTGTGATGCCAAAGGGGCAAGATGAAATGCTATACATTAATCTAACAGGACTTACGGCTCAGCCCCAGGAGACTGTGCTGGGGCTCTGAGGAGGAGAGAGGATCACAGGCGTGATGCTGGGTCACAGGTGTGTGGTGACCGAACTCGTCCACCTGGGTGTGGCGATGAGAGGTGAGGTCCAGCAGGAGGAAGTGGCTCACCTGTGTGTGGCCTGAAGGAGGCATATATGTGCTCTTCCTCCTGTTCTGATGCTGCACTACTTCATGCCTACCCTTCCGTGGACTGCTTTCCCTCTGCCATGCCACCCTGCCTGGGAACTAGCCAACTAGGGACTGAAACTTATACAAACTATAAGTCTAAACAAACTTCTCCTTTTACTTGTAGATGTTAAGTATTTTGTCCCAGCAATAAAAAAGTAACCAAGACACAACACAATCTAGCCGGGTGAGAAATTGCAGCTACTCTGTGAGAGTCTCTGTGCTGTAGTAAGTAAGGTAAGGAGTGCTCAGGTTTTCAAAGAGCCCACAGATCAGGGCTATAGCATGACCAAAGTTCCCTGTTCATTTAGACTCTAGCACCCAGCAATTTAATGCAGGGTAAACTGTAAGACGAAAGTGATACAGGCTGAAACCAAAAATGTAGGCAAGGAGCAGATCTGAAAAGGGCTCAAGGGCCATAGGAACATCCTACAGACAATAGGTGTACTAGGATGAGAGTGGAAAGGAAAGACCAGTCATCCTGGCCTGAGCAAGAGAGGAGGGTGAGGGGGGCTGCAAGGGCTGAGAGGAGGAAGGAGAGGATGAACTCTTAGTGCCGAGGAACTGGCCTCAACCTTGGTGATTGACTGTGTGGACTACAGGAAGGGAGGGCTCCTGCAGTATAACTCCAAAGTTTCTTCAGTGAGCAACCAGTGGGACACTGACCTCGAGGATGCTTGAGCAGAAATGCAGATGGGAAGGGCACCAGCATCGTGGGCATGTTGTGCTCGAGACCCCAGCAGGAGCCAAAGCAAGCCTTCTATCGAGCAGTCCATCAAGCAAAGCTAACATCAGAGATGCATGGCATTCAAAACAGAGATAACAAGTGAAGCAATGGAAACAAATAAAAGTGACCTTGACACAAAGGTGTGCCACACACACACACACACACACACACACACACACACACGGACCTCAGGAGGCAAGGGGAAGAGACGAAGCAGTCTGTGTGGCCTGGCCATGCTGGGCTAGCTCCCCACCCACCCAGCGCCCTCCTACTGACCCCTGCTTGCTCAGTGTACTTCCAGAGCTGCGGCAGAGGTCCTTGGAGTGTGCACCAGCATGCTGCACCACTGCAAATACCACAAGAGCTCACCTCCTCCAACAGCAAGTGCACACATTGGGGTTGCGTGAAAGTATTCGCTCCTCCACTCATTCATTTAGCAAATATTTATTGCACACTTCACATATTGAAAAAGTTGTTTAACTTCTAGAGATAGAGAGGAAGCAAATTTTGTCTCTGAGTGTTCACTGTGGAGAGAGAACCCAGCCAGTGACAGGTACAGAGAGTCTCTCTGGCAGGAGAGGATTAGCGAGGTGGTGGGCTGGAGCCAACCCAGGTTCTTTAGTCAAGTGTCCACTTCCCTCAGCCCTTTTGGGAGCTGAGGCTTTAGCAGACCACACCTCTGGCCCCTGACACACAAGGTTTCCACACACATTCCTACTCACTGGCTACACAGACAGCTGTCCGTATAGGAATCCCTACAGCTCAGAACCAAATCGGTGGCAAATTACTCTACTGAGCAAGGTAGGAATTCAAAAGGTCTGCACAGTTCTCAGCAGATGAAAGCTCCCAGCATCCCTGCCTTCATGCTGGTTTGTTAATGAGCTTTAACTTCTCCCTCATGGTTTCTTGGATGAAATACCAAGAAAGGGAAGAATCTAGGAGGAATTCTCCTGACCCCTAACAGTCTGGAAATCTCTGCCCTTCCCTAGCACAAATAAAAGATGACAATGATCAAAAAATGTCTAAATACTTTCACACAACATGTATCCTAGGTGGGAAGAACTGCTTGCTTCATAACAGGTCACTATTCTGTTCTGGAACTCCAGTGTGGCAGTCGGGCCTTAGACTTAAGCCACTGAATTAAATCAAAGGATGAAAAACATGTGCATAACCGGATGTAAATGTAATACTGCACTGTACAACAAGCTGTGAGAGGAACCCTAAAACATCCTCACTGGCCAGGTGTGGTGATGCACACCTGGAATTCCAAGACTCTAGAAGCTGAAACAGGAGGATCATGAAGAGTCTAAGGCCTGCTTGGGCTATATAGTGAGACTGCCTCAAACAAGAAATGAAAAATCCTACCATGGGCCAAAGGGGATAATTATGCACCACAAGACTGCATCTCACCATCAGCACCTCAGAAACACCCCCTGTATGGGCTACTCCTTACCTTGTCAGAGAGCAGAGAGAACAGACACATTCTGTGGCAAGAAAAAGGCTGAGAGTAGCAGCTTTCCCTTCAGTGGGACAAGATATCCAACACCCACAATTTAAAGGAGGAAAAGTCTAATTTGTCTCAAGGTCTTCAGAGATTTCAGCCTCAACTGGCTAGCTCCAAGGCAGCATGGTGGAAGAGTGAAAGAAAGATGCCTGACCTAAGGCAGTCAGAGTGCAGAGGGAAAGACAGAGGGAGGGATGAGGCAGGCATGAGTGCGCACACTTGCAGGCTATACCCCACAGACTGCCTCCTCCCCTGGTCCCTCCCAACTGCACATTCGGATATGGCCTCATCAACAGGTAAACCCATTGACCAGCATAGCACCCCATGATCCAGTCACCTTCCAAAAGCACCATCTGCCAACACAAGACTTTGAGGGATTTTTACATCTAGACCATCACACCCTGCCCTGCCCCCACAAGTCTCCTATCTCAATATGATCTCCCAAGATCACCAAGGTCAGCAATACCAGTATTGCTGAAAAGACCAAGTCTGAAATCTTCTAAGAGTCAGGACACATTCTTAACTGCAAGCTCCTATAGAAATCAAAAGAAAAGTAAATGCTCCACATGTACACAGGACAATCACGCCCACTCCAAAAGGGAAGAAACAGGAGCAGACAGGAGCAGATCAAAGCAAGACCAAGTGTTTGCCCTTGGGCTTGCAGCACCCAGGACAGGCTGTGGTGAGATGTGAGCCCCAGAAGCCTCAGGCAGCCCCAGCCCTACAGCACAGTACTGGGGTCCACATGGCCCCACTCAGGGTGGCCCCACACTCTGTCTGCAGCTTTGCTCAGCAGATGATCCTTGTTTTTGCCATCACCAACTCCTTGGGGCCTATGGAAGGGTCTGGAGGGAAAGCTGTTCAAGCCATGGTGGACAGGAAGCAGGAAGAGAAGGGAAGGGCTGTAATCTTCAGGCCACATGCCTAGAGGCACAGCCCTTCCAACCAGACCCTAGATCCAAGAACAAGTTGGCTATAGCATCCCACTAAGCACCCCCATCATCCTGTCAAGTACCTTGGGGGTTATTTGACATCCAAACCACAACTCTTTCCAACAGCCCAGTTCCAAAGGCCTCTGAACCCACATGGTGGGTTCAGCAAGGACCCCGCCTGGTATCAGGAGTCAGCACTGGTTTCTTTCTGGTCATCTTTCCAGGTGCTGAGACAAGAGGCTCATTTGGCTCACAGTTCAGACCATGGTTGGATGCTCACCCCAAGGCAGCTGGGAAGCAGGAGGGCCCATGTGAGTGCACACCTCCAGGCCATGCCCTGCTCCAGCCAGCTACCTCTGAGTACCATCTTCCACTGCTAACCCACTATCCCCTGAGGAGTGCAGGGCCCCCTGATTCAGTTGGCTTCCATAAACCTCAGCTCCAATCGGGAAGCTTCGGGGGCAAATTTTAGAGCTAAACATTAACTCTTGGGAGCCCCTCTGTAGGAAGAACATATCAGGGTGGGTGGTGAATGCCTCAGGGGAGGACTACAGGTCAGATTTCCAGCCCTTTCCTTTCCTCAGCACCTGCTACTTGCATTCCTTATACGCTGGGTTGATGTCAGAGGGCTCCATGTTCAAAATACAATTTGTATCATGTAGAAATTTTTATGTGCTAGAGATGGAATCCCTGCTCTTATACATGCTACACATGCACTCTACCACTGAGCTACACAACAGTCCCTTATCTAACAAATCTGAAAAGGTCCATCTTTCTTTTACATGTGTGAATTCCAGCTCCTAGGTCACCTATTTGTCATGGAAACTCTCATGAACTTGCAGGTTCTACTTACCACATTTTGTACCATTAGTTAATCCATTTAGTCACCTCTCAAATGTGCTGGTAAGGCCTTGGCCATGTCAGGGTTGTGTTTAGAGGCTGGTAGTACTGGGTTGCTTCTGTGTTCCTAGGAGCTGGCTCTGTCTACAATGCCAGTGCAGTGACTTTTGAGCAAGCCGCCCAGGCAGGAGCTAGTGCTGTACCGTCACCATGTGCCCAGCACTGGCTGTGCTTTCTGGGAAACTCGGGCCACCCTGGCTGTGAGTAAGCTGGGAATTCTCACTTTTACTCAGTGTTTTTCAGCCACATTTCTGTTCTCCCATTTCAGAAATTTTCTTGGGATTCTGCTTATGGTGGCACGTGCCTGCAACCCCAGCACTGGGGTGGCTACGCAGCAGGAACCTAGCCTGGGACACACAGCTCAAGACCAACCTGAATTGCATAGTAAGACCCTGTCTCAAAACGTAAATAAATACTTAAGCCAGCCATTCTTAGCATACCCCTAACAGTCTCAAATAATACATCCATTAATACCATTCACTTGTGAATATGATCTTGCACTTGGTACAAGTTATTTCTTTAAATGACCCAAAGAAAAAAATTCTGATGCCACAGCACTTGTTGAGAGAGTCCCAAGAAGGTGCAGGTGTCATTATTCTAGGGGGCACAGGGCTCCACAAAGCATGACAGCTTCTGCTGATTTTCATGTGTGCAAATCTGACAGGTGGATGTGGTTCCAATGATGGGCACAGTGATGAACAAGAGATTGGAATATCCCCTGTGAGGAAGGTGGATGTTGGGATTAGTTCATTGGAGCAGAGGGGCAGGCAAGGAGAGATCTTCCAGCACCTGGAAAGTACTGTGCATTGTACTCAGAACATGCTGAGCCCTGGAACTGATGGAGGCCCATTGTCACCGACAGTCTGAGACCTCACTTAGCTCTGTGTATCCTAAAAGGACAGAGGATCTATTACTAGAGAGGAATAGAACTGCCATTTGCTGGGGTTCATTTTATTGAAAAGAACTTCACAAAGTGAAACCAAGCTCCATCTCCAGGTCACTGTGGCAGTGTCTGCTGCTGATGACCTGGGCTGAGCCACCTGGGTGGTTCTTTGAGGGCAGGTGATTTTGTGACCAGACACTTGACCAGGATGATAACAGACATCATGGCATGAAGCAGACACTGGACATGCCTTATGGACTTCTCTTTGTAGTGGGTCCTCAGCTCAACCCAACATGCATGTGAGCATGAAAGCCAGGGCCATCCTGAGCCACAGCAGGTTGTGGAACTCTGGGGACCTCACAGAATGCAAGGCTGTGCTAGGGACAGCAAGTGTGGTGGCATATGGATTCTGGGAACATGTACTTACAGTGCAAGCTCAGTGCTGCAGGCTAGTTCATCACAAGCGAAATGAATCCAAGAACAACAAGGCACTTTTCCAAGACCTCCTAGAAGGGCCTTGGTGCTTTAACACATTCTGGAGCTGCCACAGAGATGAAGGGGCAATGGCCATACCAGCCACACTTGGCCGTGTCAGGCGCAGAGAGACACTGCTGTTAGGGCTCTGCATTAAGCCAGCTGTATCTGGAAGACACAGGTAGACTACAGAGGTCCCTCCTATGTGCCTGCAAGCAGATTCCCAGGGCGACTGCTGACTTCCCTGGTAACTTCATGATCCATTTCTCCTGGGGGATTGATCCACAGACAGTGTGGGAAAGAGGACCCACACTGACCGCTTTCTAGGTCAGCGCTAAGGCAGAATTGGGGTGCAGCATGAGGTTACAGAGCTTGCATTTCCCACCTCTGTGGCACCCTGGCCCCGACATGAAGGCACAGTTTCATGTAGGGCAGACAAGCCAGCTCGCTCTTGCTGGAGACTGTTCCCAGTGAGTCCCCAGTTGGCTGAGGTAGCATAACTCTCACGTGCTCTCAGATCACCTCGGGCTTCACTCACCATGCAGACTCTGATTCCATGGACCCAGGCTGGGGCCTAAGTGCTTCTATCAAGACTCTAGGTGCCATCTCTACTGCTGAGGTGAGGTCACCCACAAAGGCCGGATCAGGGTAGTGTTCAGGGAGCAGACACTTACCCCTGCTAAAGGCTGCGCTGGGCATGGCCTTCCAGAGAAGCACTCTTCAGAGACCGCCATGGTATTCGTGGAATATAGCTCAGTTCCGGTGATGCAGTGTAATGTCAGCTGACCTACACTGATTAGCAAAGATGTGTGTTCAAAGTGGTCCAGAGGAACTGAGGAGGAGCTGGTGATCCTCACTGCTGGGCAGGCTGTGCATCCAGCGTCAGGCACTTGCAGGCACTGGGGCAGGTGAGGCCTCCACGCAAACCCTGCTGCCAGGACTTGACGGCCTTACCTTTGGATTGGTTTCTTTGCTCTGCCTTGATTTCTCACCTAGAAAACTGAGGCAGCCAGATTTGTCTGTGAGAATCAGCTTGAGGACTAAGAGAAGTGATGGTGCTGGCATCTGCTGAGGTGACATGCAGCCTTCTCTGGTAAAGGAGGCTGAGCCACAGCCATCGGAGCATTGCACTCCCTGCACACCTCGTCTTGGTCTGCTGGGACTGCTGACCTCACCCTCCCAGCCTGCGCAGTGTGACATTTACTTCTCACACTGCACAGGCTGGAAGGTGAGATCAGCATGCTGACTGACTCGGGTCCTGCTGAGCCCCTTTTCAGCTTAGAGCTTCATGTGGTGGGGTAAGCCAGCTTAGTTTCTGTCCCACAAAGACTTTAAGCCCAGCCCTAGATCACAGCCTCGCTATCCCAGGTGGTCCCGCCTTCCCACATGCGCACCCCTATTGGGTGCTTGATCTGTGCTACTTCTGCCATCTGTCCTTGCCTGCTGAACCTTGGCTCAGCTGGGCCTTCTGGGTTAGGGTTTGACCTTGCACCTGCTGCACCTGTTTCCAACCCTCATCAAGGGAGGCCCAAGCAGCTCTGGCTCCCAGGCATGACAGACGGTGTGCAAGGATGTGGTGCTGGCCTCAGCCTGATGGGGGACGGAAGTTGGGTTGTTCAGGGCAGGATCTTTCAGACCAGGACAGATGTCCACAGCAGAAGTCCACCCTTCCTCCTGTGCCTGAGGCAGCCTCCCAGCTCTGATGCAGGGACCCAACCCCTCCTAGGGAGAGCCCATATCTGAGTATTCTTCAGTGCTGGGCTGGGATTACAGAGCAGTGTAAGGCTCTGAGTCAGTGCCAGTGCTCCGTGTTCCCACAGAACATCCTCCCCTCCAGATGCATTCTGCATCCTTTTTGCCACTGCTAGCCCTCTCTCCAGATTTCCCTGTCAGACTCTGGGCAGCATGCTCCCCTCGCCCAGCACCATGTGGCACACAGCCCAGGTGCTCCACTCCTCACACTCCCACCTCATCTCAGGTTCCAAACTCGGGCAACTGCCAATGGAAATGCTAGGAGCACCTTAAAAGTCAGACTTCAAAACTCCGCCCCTTCCTGTCTGTGTTCTCTGCACAGCCTGGGCATCTGCGGCACACTTGGGTCGCCATTTCTGTGGCCCTGTCCAGTGCTCTTAACAGAACTGGTTGGCCTTCACTATGGAAAGGCCATCACTGTGAGTGAGAGAGGCCCTAGCCCCAGGAAACAGGAATGAAACAGGCAACTTTGGGGTTGCAGGCAGGACTGGGGCTGGGGAACCAGACTTTCAGGGGAAGCACAAAAGGAATCAACAGGGCCTCAAACCCAACCAGGGACAGGAGCTGCAGAGCAGGAGAAGATGCACAGTAGAACCAGACAGAGCATACGCTTCTAGGGAGATTAAAGTGGACAGGGTGAAAACAAGTGCAAGGTTATTCTAACATAGGCAGAAGGCAGCAAAGCATGAGAGGTACAGACCAGTTCACAGGAAACATGTGTGACATTTCATGGTGGTAATCTCACTTTAACTGAGCAAATCCATGCCCAAGGACAATCCTGAGTTGTGTGGTCTCCAGCTTGCAGCCCCCAGCCGTGGCCCTGACCCCACCTCATCCTCGCATGTCCCAGCCCGTCCATCCACTTGTTGTCTTCCTCAGAGCAGGGTACTTCCTGGTTCTCTGTTCCCCTCCATTGACCTCTTAGGTAGAAACCTGTCAAGGTACAGATTTTACAGAGCCTCTGCTTAGGTCTGCATGTACTCCTTCCAGTCAGGAAGTTCCCTGAGGGAAGACACTCTCTGTCCTCCTCGTCTTCGTTTGCTTGGAATCAGAGCTGACACACTGTAGTGCTGACCAAACATACGGCTAGCTATGAGCGCGAGGGAATCTGCCAGAAGTCCATCCACACACAGAGCTCTTTAGTAGTGATGGGTTTCCATGATTTTATTATGTCCAAGTAGTCTGCTCAGATTGTTAGCAAGGTATAGATTCAATTTCATGGGTGTACATATTATACTTTTCCTTTGAGTTACAACCAAGAGAGAAGCTGCAGGGGCACTGTTACGTTGCTACAGAAAAAGTAGAGTTAACAGCTTGGACATCTCAGCTTTGTTCCATGTGAGAAAAATATGAACTTAGAAGTAGAACCATTTTTCCACCATTAATAGGACAGGACCACATCTGTGCTGAACAATGTGTAGCATAAGGATGCTTTCTAGAAAAAGCAGGAGATAAACAGTGAGAAAAAGTGTTTGTGCCTTGCCTGGGATTACAGGCTCTGTGAAGTTTGGATGCAAGAACTTGCTCAGATGCCCTTCATCTCTCCAGTGCCTCTGAGCTGCACCCCTGCCAAGGGATGGCCAGGGCAGGAGGAAGTTTCTGCTCTGGTGAGCAGGCCCAGGGGGCAGGCAGTCAGGCCCAGGGGACAGCTAGGCGACCAGGCTCAGGGGGAAGCTAGGAGGCCAGGCACAGGGGCAGCTAGGGGGCTAGGCACAGGGGCAGCTAGGGGGCTAGGCACAGGGGCAGCTAGGGGTCCAGGCACAGGAACAGCTAGACGGCCAAGCAGAAGGGGCAGCTAGGAGGCCAGGCACAGGGGGTAGCTCCTCACCACCCCACCTGCTGCTGGGCCATCAGGTTATCTCACCAAGCTAACCTGTTTTGTGGTGGTCTCACATCAGAAGCAAAGCAGGAGTGAGACTGGCGGGCTGCCTCTGGGTTTCCTCTATACAGTAGAACCAGAGCACATAAAACAACACACTCTTCTCAGGGATAAATTGACTGTGGCCACAGTAAGCTCCTTATTTTGGAAGGTGCTTTTTTTATACAAAGAAAATGTAGCACATCGACAAAGACTCCCCTAGCGAGGAAGGAACTGCACGGCTGGGGCTGTGAGTGTTGCTGCTCCCCTGTAAGGGAGTTGTGGATCTGTACCACTGCTCTCACTGTGGGAAGCTCATGCATAATGGCACTGGCTTCACTGGTTTCATTGTCTGCTCATTAGCTAAATGATGTGCCCCAACCCCCAGAGCCGATGTGGGTACAGGTGCCCTGCTTGTGTGCAGTAATGAAGGACAGCAGACTTGTGAGGGCCACCCCTGAGTATGCAGGGCTGATGGGTGGGGAATTAGCAGAGGCAAGCAGGACACAGCTGGAGGGGCGGGGTGCAGCAGGGACACTGAGAGTGGATGGGAGGGCAGGGTACTGCACAGTCCCCTGCCTAGGGAGGTAGGTAGCAAGTCACACTGTAACAGAAGGGACTGCAACAGTCCCTTCAGCCAGTGGACTTCAGTTTATTAGTTGCCTGGGTAATAGTGCCAGTTACAGTTTCTGTTACCTTTGTTTCTTACAAATGCCTGGTCACTGTAATGCACAACCAGTCACTGCTATATGTATTATAAGAACCAATTCCCCATTAACAATTCATCCTGCCTCTGTACTTCCTGCTCACATATCCTATATAAGTCCTTGTGTCTAGGTGTCCCCCAAAGCCTCATGCAGTCTTGGGGCAGCTTCTGAAGTTTGTGATTGATTATTACAGATGCTGCACCTGCCCTGGGGCAGGTAATTTGCATTTCAATGTAAGGTGGGAAGAGAAGACAGCTGCTTGAGCTGCTGCTGCTCCTCCTTTTGTGCTCTTGCTCTTTGCTGCCACCATGAAAGGTTGCTTTCTGCTTTGCTTTGGAGCCAGTTGAATATGGACTGAAACCTCCAGTAACTGTGAGCTAAATAAACCTTTCCTTCCTTCAATTTGAGTGTCAGGTATTTGTCCCAGCAATGCGAGAAGACTAAGACAGTCCTAGATCCCCAGAGATGAAGGCCTGACAGCTTGAGGGACAGTTGATTCCCTGTCAGTGTGGGCACCCAATGTTAGACAAATATCCCTTCACATCCCGGGTGTCCTTTCTGCATTTCTGCTTGCTGTATCAGCATGGCACCATCTGCAGTTTCCCAAGCTCTCAGGACACTTTCAGGAGATAGCTTAAGAAAATGTGGGCCATTTCCCCTGCTCCGCCCTCATCCCGGGGGGACAGGGCCTCTGTCTCTCTCTCTGCTGAGTGCCATCCGATGGGAAGCAGGCTTGTAAAACATGTCAGTGTGTCCTTGTCCACCTCACTCACAGAACCTGTTGCCACATGAGTTCTGGCTCTTTCCCAAAGACAAATGACAAATGACCTTGAATGGTCAATGCTTTTTTTTGGCAGAACAAGGGATTGAACTCAGGCCCTTGTGCTCACCAGGGAACCCCTTATTCCACTGAGGGAATCTCCCCAGCCCCAAGGGTCAATGCTTTGAGTAAATTTAGGACATGGAGGAAACCACAGCAGCCCAAGTAAAGACACAAAACAGGACTCCAGAGCTGCTGCACAGTGGTGAGAACAATGGGATAAGTGTGTTCTGGACAACTCAGGATCGGTGACGTACAGCCACCGCCATCAGCTTTCCGCTGCTGCACAAAACACCTGCAGAAGATCAAGCTGGAGGATGAAGGTCCATTCAAGCTCACAGTTTCAGTCCTGCTCAGCTGGCTTCACTGTTCTAGGCAGGAGTGAGCCAGAAACACAGCAGATCAAGGGAGTGGGACCATCTTCATTCCAATAAGCTGATCAGCTAATACTAACAGCCCAACCAGCCAATGAGCTTATGAATAGATTAATCCCTTCACGAAGTTAGAGCCCTCATGACCCAGCCACTTTGTCAAAGCCATCAGTTCATAGCAAAGCCTTCAACACAGTGAGCCTTTCGGGGGACAGTTTGGACCCTAAAGATAATGTCACTCAATGATCCTAAAATTAGACATATAAGCACTTATTTCTAACAGCTTCTCGTCTGAAAGTGTTGAGGGATTACATGTGAAGACACTATGTTAGATTTCAGATGGACAATCTTTCAGCTATTCAGAATGGAAATAGAGAAGGCTTCCTAGGAAAGATAGAGTAGGAGACAAAATATCAATGAAAAGGCATGTGGCTACAAAAGGGCTCTAAATTAACCGAAGAAAGAAGGAATAAGTAAGTCTTCAGGCATCGCATACTGTTAACTGCCTTCATGACAGAAATACCAAAGCCTCCACATCAGAACTCAGCACTTGAAGGTCTGAGGCGAATGGGAACTGGAGCAGAGGGAGGCCCGCAGCAGACCCAAAGAGGGCCATGAGGAGCAGGGCAGGCTCACAGGGTCCCAGGGCCCAGCAGGTTCACTGTGACTCAGAGATCTCAACTCAGCATGTGTAGTCCCACAGGAGCAGCAGAGGAAAAATAATAATCGTAAGACAGGCCTCTGACAATGGCTCCTCAGCATGAAGATTTAAGATTTAATATCTGGCAGGCAGGTAGTATCCTAAGACAACCAATTCCATTTTCACAGGACTCATAGGAGATGGGTGTTCATACCATACATGAGAAAATCAAAGGTCACAGACATGACAACCAGTAGAGTCTATGACAGCTAGAGACCAGGAATCAAGCACAACCAAAGCAAAGGAAGCCACTGGTGACCTTCAGTCCGCAGAGCAGTGTGTCCTTGAAGTAGCATCCAGCACCACACCCTGTGGGAGCAGAGGTCTGGCCTGGCCTTCTCCAGTTCCTCAGACACAGGCAGAAGGTTAAAATCCAAGCCTAGAGGAAATGAATGTGAGGCAGTGAGACTGAGACAGAGTGCATTTGCTATGAGCAGGACTCCAGTGGGGAAGACACGAAAAGAACACAGAGAGTGAGGCTGCTAGTTCGCGAAGCCCACAGCCTGAAGTGCTAGACTCCCGGCCAGACGGAAGAGTGCACAGTGTGCCCTCAGGAAGTGGCACCATGTGGCTCTGCCAGGTGTGTTCCTCCTGAGCACTGATGGGAAGTGTTCCTAACTGCAGGGGGTGTGGCCCACACCCAAACTGAGAAGGGGACAACATGGGAATATCAGAGACGTGGACAGAAGATAAGAACCAAAGTGGGACTTCAAAGGGTCCCAAGGGAAGAGACTTCTAAGAAACACAATGCCCACAGAAGCAATCTCCCAGTGTCACCAAGGGCATGCAAATTTAGGGCTATGGCTCAAGATAGTCAGGTGCGAAGCTGGAAACTCCAAGAAGGACGTAGCAGGACCAAGGCCTTGCATGCAGCTCCCGGGCAGCGCAGAGGCATTTTCTCCGCTGCCAATCAGCGAGTGTCCTGGGACACAAGCAGGACGGCTGGAAGCCCATCAAGCACGCCATGTGATTTTGTAAGCCTCTGCTCCCACCGCCACCCCCTCGCTCTTGGAGTTAGCTGTTTCATCACTGAAGCCGTATCTTTCCAGGGAGACGAGCCGCGCAGGTTGGAGGCAGCCACGGCAGTCAGTTCTGCCTCTCCCTAAAGGTCCTGTCTTTGAAACTGCAGGCTAAAGATAAGCCAGAAGGTCATGGCTGGACTCCATTTCTTGCTCCTATTTCCTCGTCAATAGCATGGAATTAGTCATGAGCCACAGATCTCTTCGCAGACCTCTTAGGGTTAGGGAACTCAAATATTTGTGTGTAAAGAAAAATAACCTCAGGTTCCCATTGACGTCACAGGAAGCCTCCCAGCATGTCGTCTCATTCCAGAGCAAAAGCAGCGCACTTCACACACAAGCACGCACACAGAGGGACGTCCCTGCCCACGCCTCCGCGCGGGACAGCTGACTTCACACACAGGCCTCTGCTCCCTGCGCCCGTGTCGCCCCACTCCACATCCTGTGCCCAGAGCACGGCCTCCTGCTACTGCGTCTTTACACCCGGCTCCGCTAGGTGAGAGGCTCCACTCCTTCCTTTACCCACGTTCATGCGTGTGTTTTCCCCTACCACACCTCATGGAGAATAATAGGTGAATGCCATGTTCACACACTGAATGAAACATGGATATTTCTTCAAATTTCAATGTACAAAGGCTTCTCATTGCCATCAGCCGCGGACCTGCACATTTTGTTGAAGTGGATGCAGGGAAGGGATTAAATGGAGCAGGGAAGATGGTCTTTCTTTATTTGCATATGAAACGGGATGAAAGTTTAATGTGATACTTAAGCTTAATCTAGAAGAGACCACGGGGATTTGAAGAGAAGCTCTCTTAAAATAGCTCAGTGGGAAAGAGCTGCGGGTCGCGTTTAATAATGACACAGCCTCCCTCTGCGGTCGGGCCTCCTGGGCTCAGGCCTCCCTGCTCAGCAGCCCCAGCACCTGGCTGCAACCCCTGCCTGCTCGGGCACTGTACGCTCCATTCTTACACTTCACAGAGCACTCAGAACTGAAGACTATCCTGCGAGCTGGGGGCTCCCAGCGGACAGCGTGATAGGCAGTTATCCGGCTGTGGCTTCTGACTTCTAATGGTCGGCTTCCTGCCCCCACTCTTAAGCGCTGGCTAACCCGCATGCATCTGTTCGCAGCGGCAGGAACAGCGGTCCTGTAGCAACTCTTGCAAGTAGATCAGGGCTATAATTGCCAGTGCACAAATTTCACATACTCAGCTGGTGCTTACAAGGTGATAACAAAACCAAATAGGAGAACTCTTGGCTCAGCAAATTACTAGCTCATGCAACTGCTCAGCCAGGGATGAAAGACCAGACAGCCTGCCTGCTGATGTAGTACACCACACTGCCCACAACAAGCACAACTATACAGTTACAACTTTACCATAAAGACTCCAGAGTTCACATAAACGTAATTGGAATGCCCCACAAGGCATGAAGGTCTTACAAGCAACAGTGTCTGTCCTGAAAACATCTGAAAGAGAGAGAGAAGCAGCACAAGAACGCCTCATGGCTAACAGAAGAGGACCCCGAGCATAAGATAAATGTGGGCTTCCAAAGGCGAGGATCGGGAACCAGCAGAGTTAAAGCCCAGCCAGGCCTCCACGCCAGCCTTCTTCGAGCCTGAGGTGCTGGGCACAGTTGGGTTCATGTGCATGTTGCTCTGAACTGTGGTGTCTGAAGAAGGCTAGGTGAGGGACAGTGCACAGCACCTGGCCTTGGGGAGGTGGCGAGGTCCTCCCGGGGGGCGGGGGGTTGTGTCTAGGTGCATGCGCTGGACTGCTTCATGCTGCCCACTGGTCTCAGACCCTCCAGAGATCCAGACCAACGGTCTGTCAGATATTCCTGTATCCGCTTGCTGTTACAGATGCATGCACAGAGGAGCAAGGTCCAGGGCTAAAGGCAGCTGCACTTGCTCTTGTGGATCCCACTTGGGCAGCTGCAAGGGTTAGAAGGCAGTTCTCTTGGCACAATTCAAGGAGACCCTGGCAGTTGTCCTGCATGGCTCAGCGTTGTCAGCGTGTGTCTTCCAGGCCTCCCCGCCAGTCCTCAGCTCAGCCAGGAAGGCATGCAGGGCATGATGCCCTCACCTGAGGAGTTCACAGGGCTGTACCCAGGCAGTCAGCCCATAGGCACCACCAGCTATGGTTGGTACTGGCAATGCGGTATGGGCTCGGCCAGATCCGGTGGGTGCTCAACATGCTCCTGGCCCTCATCATACCCTGACAGCTTTGCTTTGGAAGCTAAGATTTTTGTTTTTCACTAACATTGAAATACATTAAAAATTCTCCAGATAAGCCTGTTAGAAAAATACACTTATTTTTACATTGTAACAAAGATCTTCAGTCACTCTTAGTAGGCTTCACAATGGGTAGAAACTACTTTGTTCCACTTTAAAAGTCAGAAATAAATAAATAAATAAATAAATAAATAAATAAATAAATAAATGTCATGATTATGACCCGGGTTGTGGTGGTGCATGCCCATAATTCCAGCACTTAGGAGGCTGAGGCACAAAGAGTACTATGAGTTCAAGACTGGCCGGAGCTACAAAATGAGTTCAAAGGCCAGGCTCAACAACATAGTGAGACCCTGTCATAATTGTGTTTCCCTCTTAAATAGTGGAAATTATCTACTAGATAAGATTTTTATTCAGCAGAAAAAAGCATGACCTTGCACTTGAGATAAAGGACATAGGAGACAGGAAGATCCTATTCTGAATCATCTTGACTATGCCTTTTATTGGTGAAAGCTAATGTTTAATAAGTACCTTTGGAGGGCTAGGGTGATAGCTCAGTAGCCTAAGCTCCTGCCTGGAAAGGCAAGGACCCAAGTTCAATGCCAGGTATTGCATGCTGTATTAGTCCTAGAACTCCAGGCACACCATACTGGCCCTGAAACCAAGTGCGGGGAATCACACCTATGATCCCAGTGTTGGTGGCTGTGACAGGAGGATCACTACCAGTCTGAAAAGCATAGCGAGACCCTATTTCAAATAAATATTAAATAAATAAATGTCTTGAGCTGGGGAGATAGCTGAGTTTGATCCCAGGTATCAAAAATATAAATAAACAAAATAAAAGCCTTTGAAGAGACAGCCCAGTGCATGAATTCCACTGATGCTAAGAGTCACAGCATCTTGGTCCCTTTCAATGTCACTGCACCAAGTGCCTCACACCATGACTTCCAGAGCAGAGGCTTTTGCTCACAAGCTGTGAGTTCAAGCTGCTGATCTTTAGCTGCCTGCCTGCAGGCAACAGGGTTTGAGGAGGAAAGCTGCTCCCTCCCTTGGGACTGCAAGGAGCACAGGGCAGAGTTGGGAGCCCAGAACAAGCCGTACCCCGGGCCACATGTGCAGCGACACCCCTTGCAGCTAGGGCTACACAATGTACTTACTCCAAGTGTGAATCAAATCCCACTGCCAACCCCAGCCACCCAGCAACAGGGGAGGGCGATAATGTCCCCAGGAAGCTGATCAGAGCCTCTTCACTCTGAAATGCCTATTAGGCCTCTCTGCCCACATCTTCATACACAGTGTGAGCAAGATATGTCTTAAAGTTTATTGCACTGAGACCCACGCCACCAATCCCTCCCACGCTGCGCCTCCGGTGAACACACTTCGCATTTTGCTTGCTCCTTTCTAAAGCAGTTCTAGGAGTCTTCTTTCCTGGGGGTGTTTAAAAATGTGATAAAAATATCATCAATGCTGTGCTAAGTGCCATCTAAAGGGAGGGAAGGCTCCTAAAAGCATGACCTTGTCCTCTGCTCCCTTATCTGGCAATCAGGCACTGTGCAACTTCTGGATCTTCCCCAAAGCCAAAGCTACCATGGAAGGTCAGTGTTTCCAACTGATTTGAGACACCAAGGCAGCCAGGACAACACAGGTAAAGGACTTGTGAAAGAAGCCTTTTGGAGTTATTTTAGAAAGTGGTGGAATGATGGGATAAGTGTAATCAAAGAGAGGAGTGGCTCTGAGGAGTACTTCAAATATCACCATATTCCACCATTCTCACACCTGTTTACCATATAGCTAAATGTCTCAGAGTCCAGCTCATCTCTTTGGTCCTCTCACTCCTTTCTCAAGCAAACCACATAATAATTTAACTAATACCAGCTTTGTTCTACAGAGAGAACCAGTGCAATAGTGAGCCAAGAATAACTGACTTGGTAAACCTTCAGTGTGAGACTGATCAATAAACTGAAATGCAAAGAAGGGGAGAGCTGGCTTGTCATGCCTTCCTGGTACTCATCTGCACTTCCCATAAACATGCACCAAAGTGAAAGACCATACTGAGAAGCTAGAGAACAGCTGCATCCATGCTGCCACCCACAAGTACCAGCCCCACAAGGGCCACAGACTTCCCTTGAGTTGGTGGACAGCTGCTGGTCAACCAACCATGGGTAGACAGGCCTCTGAGCACAGGTGGTCCATTAAGCCAAAGGTATCACTCAGCACAGAGAAACAACAGCATCAGGTTGAGACTGTCATGCAGAAAGCTAAAAGAGAAGCCACCAATACAACCAAGCATAATTATTTCTAGGCAGCAAAAATGAAAACTCACTTAGTGGATGCTATATATCAAGCTCTCAAATCCTGATGGGACTAGCTAGGCAAAAAGGCCCTACATTTACCTGAAGGAAATGAATGAAGCCAGAGGCTTGCAGTCTTCCCCTGAAGCAGCAGCCAGAGAAGCTGGCCACTTGTAATGCATATTTCTAAGCCCAGCCCAGCACAGGATTTCCTCTACTGGAGACCCTAGGGGTAGAGTTCAACAGTGTGTAGCTTAACATCTGCCAGGTGATCATGAGAATTATCCACCTGAGAAAAGCTGAGCGTACTGTTCAGAAACTTAATTAGAATAACATCAAAGCCAAATATAAACCTTGAAGGCACGTAAAGTACACATAGTACCTAAGGGACAAGAGTGAAATGATCAAGCCTTTCCACCAGCACCATTATTTAGCAACTTACATATCCTCGTTTATTTCTTCAGTTTTTCCCTTCTGGATGGGAATGATATCATTTAGCTCCCAAGGATATTGTGAATATTAAAGAAAATATTGTTTTTATTAATAAAGGGCCTGACACAATTGTAACCATTTAAAATATTATCTATTATAAGTTGAAGTTAACACCCAAGTTAAAACATACAAAACTCAGTAAAAGGCCTGGGATCATCAAATGTAAGCAAGCCAAATGGAGATAGAAAACTCGGCAATCCTGTGAATCGAGATGAGCAACAAACTGAATACAGATGAGTCACTTCACAACCTGGAGAAGAATGAGAAAGGAGGTTTCCCAGATGCAAACTAACTAGCAAGACCTGGTTGCCATTCATGCAGAAATGTCCCTGTCCCTGAAATCGCTCTTCATGGGGCTCCTGCATCCCCTTAGCACTGAAGAGAAGGGGCAACACAATGGAACATCCCTCCAGAGCAGTCTCCATGCAAAAAGCCAACCAAGTCAGTTAGAAAGCAAGGGCTTTTGGAGAAGAAAGAAAGAAAGAAAGAAAGAAAGAAAGAAAGAAAGAAAGAAAGAAAGAAAGAAAGAAAGAAAGAAAGAAAGAAAGAAAGAAAGAAAGAAAGGAAAGAAAAAGGTTTTCAAACAGCATGCTTTTGTGACCATGGTATCTCTCCTGCTGGGTAATAACATGCTTTCTTAACAGTAAAATAAAATAGAATGAAATAAGACCAGACCAGAATAAAGAGGTATTCCTCTCTACTGACCTAAAGTCAAATTTGAGGGGACTATTTGTAACCCCCAAACCAACTGGATCCTAAAAAGGGTCTGTAATGAAGTTGTAAGGAACTATTAAGATTTAAAAATCAAGTATTGGCAGTGGGAATTTGGCGAGATTTCTGTGAATCAAGAACCTCTTAAAAATTCCTGAGGCATTTCAAAAGTGTATCTAATACCTGGCTAAGATCCAGAAAAGCAGGCAGAGCTCAGGCAAGGACTGCCTCTGCAGACCCATGGTCTTCCAGCCCGAGTGGTGGAGCCGGCTGTTGCCATCGTTTCTCTGGGGCAAATTGTGGAGCGCTGGTGGCTAGTAATGTGCAGATCGGACCGCATGCTTTGCGTCCCAGTTGGTCTCTGTGGCAGAAGAAACCTAGGTGCCCCTATAGCTCACCCTCGGCAGGCAGGACAAGGCGTTTCCCTCTGTGGTGCCCTCTGGGGCTGACTCGCCAGACCCAGAGAGCTTGGGCCACCTGTTATGGTGGTGCAGACCTGGGTTGCTGTCCTCTCTAGGGAGAACGGGGAAGGGATGGAAGCGCAGACTCCGAAGCTGAGACTCTTGGGCAACCAGGCCCTTGGCACTCCTTCCGATAGCCCGGTGTTCAGCGTTCCCTACTTGCGAAATTCCCTGACCACCAGGGAGCATTTCTGTGGCACTACTGCATGCCCAGCTAGGACCGGTTCTCATTAAAAGGTGGAGAGGCAGCGGTTTTCGTGCTCCAAGCCCCCAACACAGCGGTGACGCACACGGGGGCGTAGGTCAGTCATCCTTCCACTTGCACTTCGTCCTGCGCCATGGTAGGGGACTAACTGGGACCCCTCTTGCCCCACCCTCCTCACCAGGGCCTGCATGTAACCCCCACAAGGAGTGCTGTGTTGTCGCCACACTCCGCTGACGAGGCCCACAGTGACTCGGTGGGCAGCTGCATTCACCGGTGTTGGAGAGTCGGGCCAGAGCTCTGCAGAGCTCACCACCTGTATCCAGACCTCACCGCGATGCTGCCCTAGCCTTCATTCACCAGTCAGTGAGAATCACCACACACCGAGGACCCAGGGGGCACACCCACCTCCCCCTGAGCCGTGGCCAGCGGAGATGTGACTGTGTGCAAGTTGTGCAGCTGCTTCTCCAACCCCCACCCCTCAAGAGGAGGCTCCGGAGCATGGGTGGGACCGCAAGTGTTTTCGGAGACAGCAACTGGCCACCGTGGGCAGTCAAAAAGACACAAAGGGAGATAATAAATGGGCAGGTCAGTGAGGGACACAAGACTTCAGAAACTGGGAACCAGACAGAAGAGCTTAGATGTGTGTCAGTAGAACCTGAGCCACGGCAGGGCTCGGGCAAACATTTCTGTGTGCAGAGAGGTCTGCCTGAATTCTGCCCCTACAACAGACGTGTGCTGTGATTAGAAGGGACCTTTGCAAGCAAATGATGGGAAGCTTTGTGCAGGCTGGAGAACTGGGGGCAAATTCTTCTCTGTGACCTACTAGCATTTCAGCATTTCATTGCTTAAAATGACCAATTTTCAAAGGACAATGAAAGGTCCTCTGAGGTATCTACTCTACGCCAGACTTTCTTAAATGTCTTGTTTTATTTAAAATTACACAAACAATGGAAGGTCAGTATTATTATCCCACTTTACAGATGTGAAGAGTGAAGCTCCAAAATGGTAACACACTGCCAAGCTAAATGGCCTGGTCATTTTAAGGAAAAAAGCTAAGTAACATTATATGTAGTGTGCAAAAGATAAATAACAGAGTATTCCCTCCCTAAATGGGTTTCAAAGTCAGATAAGAGAAAATGAAAGCAGCAGGATTCAAATAAATCCTCTGCTTCAAGTTTGGAATTTCTTGGAAAGAAATTTAAAAATAGGAGCCATTCTAAGACACCTTCATCTGTAATTGACCCATGCTCAGACACCCAGAGAACAGCTCAGATGCACACACTCCGTAAGAGCCCACAGAAGCCTCACGTGGGCCAGTCTGTGGAGGCTGCGAGGCTCTCTAGCCTCTCCAGGACATGGATCCACAGGGGCTCAGGTCCTGATTGCTGTTCCCTTGACTCCGCCCTTATTTCTGTGTTCTGAGATTTACTCTGAATCTCTTCCCTACTTGATCTCTGTGCGAATAACACATTAGGGATTGGCAACAACTGTTTCTAGAACTTTCACAGCAACTCTTTTATTGATTGTGAAAAACAATAAATAGTGTGGCATTACCCTCAGCATGGAGTTCACAGCACCATGCGCAGCCCGTGGATATAGCAGCAGGAGCCCCGGCCTAGGATGGGATGGGCAGCAGGGTCCTGGCCAGCAGGGATGTTTGGCCCCTGCACCAGAGCTGCCAGGTGTGCACCGGTGCACCAAGGTCTAGCCGACCACCCACACAGGCAGCTTCTCAGCAAGGGTGCTCAGCAGCAGGGGATGGTGTGGTGGTCCCCTGAAAGGTGTTCAGTCGCTGCAGAGCCAGATCCTGACCACGGCAGACACTGGGACCCTCATCTTAGAAGCAGAATCCTGCTCCAGGTCCAATAGCAAACCTGCAGTGGAAGCTCCGGGACAGCTGCCTCACTCTCCTCCATAGGTCTGCGCAAATGTGCCCACTGCCCAGAGCTGGGCTGCACACCCTGCTCATCCTCCAGGAGGAGGACAGGGCTGAGGCTGGCCCTGTCCCTGGGGCAGGAGAAGGAGCAGATGCCTGGCACCTGCAGTGCTCATGCTCCAGAGGTAGTATGATGTAGGGCCACATTGCTCCCAGCTTTGGGGGGCCCTAAGGGAAACTGCAGATGGCTCTCTTGTGGGCTTCGCCTATGATGGCAAAACACCACTAGCCATGCTTGAGAGCTTCTGCCTCCAAGAGAGCAACAGGAGGTCTCGTGTTGCAATGCCAGGCTTGTGCAGGGGAGCACCACATCTCAGAGCCAAGGGGCGACCAGGACTAGGCCCTGTGGCAGCATTCTGACACACAGGAGCTCCACAGGGCAACTGGGACAAACAGGTGTCTGAGGCAGAGTCCCTAACATGCAAGGAAACACCAGGGAAGTGCAAGGAACAGACCTGGCTTTCTTGCTTGTGGCTTTCTAGACCCTTGGACTCAGGGCCAGATGTCAGTGTTGACTCCCCTGCCGGGCTGAACTTGGGACCTCTGCTACCTTAGCGCGTCACGGCCAGCATGCTGAGTGGCTGACATCCCACATGGGCAGCCTCCTATGGAGCAGTGCTGTGCTCTGGGGCTGGCAGGGATGTTTAGGAGCTCCTTAGCCCAGCCCAGAGCACCCAAAGCACACTCAGACACCCACGCACAAGTGAAGCACATGCAGTGTCATTGTGTCAAAGGAAACATCCGTGCTCATTTTTCGAACACGTGAACATAAACTCTAAAGTGATATTCCACACTAAAGGCAGGACTCATTGTCTACTTCTTATTACCATGCAGTTTTTCCACCTAATGAGGATATAGTGTTTTTAAACAAGTCTGCCTTTCCTGAGTGTCATGCGACATCTTGTGTCCCTGCCATGACACCCACAGAGTGGCACCTCCTGCCATGAGTGAGCTACTTGAGCTGTGGGGGGCTTAGCATTCCCTCACCAGAGGCCTCTGCCACTCAATCCAGTACTCACAGCTCAGGGTCTCTAAGTCCCCAAGTCACCACCCCAGATGTATGTTAACACCTGGCCTGAGTCACAGTCACAGCAACACCGGCACAGTGGCTGGGCAGCTTCCACCCTGGCTGTAGCTGTGATGAAAGGTGGTAGATGGCACCATGGAAACAGGTTCTGCAGCTAGGATAGTATCCAAGGGCCATGGCCTGAAAAAAAGACATCTCCTGAAACTAGCCTGGAGCATGTGTGACTCAAGAGGACAGTGAAGCCAACATAAATCTAGCCAGCAAAGAACAACACCAGGATGATGCAGAAGCCACAGAAGGCACCTAACACCTGAGGTGCTCTCACCTTCCTGTCTGCCATCTAGAGGCCTGGGTGCAAGGCAAAATCCCCAAAGAACAAGCACTGTGAAGGGAAAGCCAGAGAGCTGAGGACCAGACCAATCAAGTTCCTGGTCAAGCCGTGCTGTACGCCAGTTGCATTTAAGTGCTTATGACAGAACCCTAAGGGGCCTGAAGGAGCATGAGAAAAGCACCTTCCATATATGTGAGTTCAAATGATGCCTGTTTCACATTCAGGAGAGAAAAAGTGAGAGAGAAAGCTAACATTTATTGGAAAGTGTGATGAAGTATTAATCAAAAATATTTATTGTATGCCTGGAAGTGTGTCATCCATCACAGGAAAGATCACACCCACAAGCTCCACAATCTGCTGCCCCCGAAGGGGAACCAGCCCGTGCCAAGCCTGCCAGGGCACTGCATGACCCTAGCACACTTTCATAGTGCGGATTATGACAGATGTGTAGCACAAGTCTCCTGTAGAATAACGCAACTTGGACAAATCAAATAAGGTAGGCTCCACTAGTTCTATAAGCCCACCTGCTGAATTAACTTGTCATACTTGGAAAAGTAGATGGAGTGAGAAATGAAGAGGAGTTATCTTTGTGTTTTCTAGAAAATAAAGAAAATGTGTGACAAAAGGAGTGGATAAAGTGATTGAGGCACAAGACTAACTTTAGAGTGACAAGGGAAATTTGAACCTGCTTAGGTGATTCTGGGCAGATACAGGTCTCAAGGAGGCACCTGGAGGCAGAGAAGCATGCTGCGTGAAAGCCAGAGGTCTCAGTGGTCAGAAACAAAGTCAGCAGAAGACAATTTTATCTAACAATAGCTACAGAGACATGGAAGTCCAGTTGGTGCCTACTCTGAGACAGCCAACAGGAATTGTGTAAAGGACAGAAAAAAAAATTGTGTGGCCAAAAGATCAGGATAAGAAGGATAATTTAAACCAACTTTGATGCAATTGTTATAAAGCTTTTAAATGTGGGAGCCCAGTATAGTCATAAATCAGAAGCCTAAGGAAATTATGGGCACCCAGGATCCGTCATTAGAACTGCCACCAGAACATCTGGCTCTTAGGCCAAAGATCTGATCTCTGTACTGTCATCTTACAGTTGTTAATAAGACCTCAACAACTATAGGGGCAGTCATATTCCAAGGTTGGCTGCATCCAAAAAGGGAGCAGTGATCTGAAGCCCTTTGTGTTAGTCAGCTTTCCATACTATAACAAAAGAGCCATCTTAAACTTAAAAAGAAGAAAGTTTGCTCTGACCCACAGTCATAAAGGTTTCTACTCTCTCTGGGTTGGCTCTGGGGGAGCTTGCAGTGAACCCACAAAGCAGAGAGAGATGGAGAGCTTAGACCCCAGGATCCCACGGAGGATGTGGCCAGCAATGAGAAGACCCCACCCACTGCCAATGAGGGACACTTATCCCAATCATAGACCCCTGGTTGCCTGCCATGACCTTGCCCCTGCACCTGAACATGGTCTGCCCCTGGTTGTAGGGTGAGTGCTGTCAGTTACAGTGGTGAGGAAAATGGGGTGGGGGGTTGGCCCTGCTGCCATTTGCTACATTAGTTCATTTGTGTTATACTTCATCTTGGGCAGTTGAGTACCATCAGAGCCCCAGAAAAGGTGCTTCTACTATGCAAGACAGAGAAACTGTCCCCACCACCATGTCCTCAGAGCCATTACAGGATCACAGCAGGGGCATTATGGACTCACATGGCACAGGACACTCATTTCACACTAGGGCTTCTGGACCTGGCTAGAAGATCCTCTCACCAGGGGAATGATGTCAAGAAATCACTCTGGTATGCTAATGCCAATACGCCCAAGCCAATGTTTGTTTTGTTGTTGTTGTTGTTGTTTGTTTGTTTGTTTGGAGGAACCAGGGATTGAACTCAGGCCCTTGTACTTGCCATGGAAGCGCTTATCCCACTGAGCCATCTCCCTAGCCCCCTAATCCAATATTTGATACAGAGGAGTTTAGTTAAATGCAGAGCTGCACTGTCTGCACCTTTCCACTTTGAAGTTTTGTTGATGTGCAGCATAGACACAGAAAAGCACAGGGACTATAACTTCAGTGTGATAGATGTTTACAAATGAAATTCACCTTATGACATAAGAGTTCGGATTGAGAAACAGAAATTTATCCAAGCCGTAGGGCATCTCAGGCTTGTTTCCAGTGAAGACCTCCACATCCTCCAGGGAGACCAATCCTGACTCCCAGCATCCAAAGGACTTCTCAGCTGAGGTTTTCATATAAACATTGGTGCAACACACCCGTTGAGTCCAGCGCTCCCTGCATCCCTGTGCTGATGAGCCCAAGGGCAAACAGGAGTGCCGTTGCACCACACTGATAATTGAGTGCAACACAGAGACAGAGAAGCAAAGCCTGAGGCTGTGTAATATGAGGGCTTCGTGCTATACTCCTCCTTCTAAGACACAGGTAAAATCAAAATTGCTTTAAAATTTCAAAGCTATACCAGAGATACATCTGTCCTGATAGTCTATATCTTCCATGTCTCGAGTTACAGTTCTGTGTTGGGATCTTCTGATATGAGGATTTGTGCTAACATAGAAGAGATCGATTCTCCCTAAAGCCCACACAGAGAATATGGCAGTGGACAGAAGGCGGCCACAACATCTCAGCAGATGCAGGCTATGATAACTCCAGAGAGCTCATACCCTTTGCAGCTACTGTCTCTATGCTTTGAAGCAATGGAAATAAAGCCAGCCTTTTCCACTCATAGCATGGTAGTCAGCTTAACATCCATGACAGAGTGAGTCAGTGAGAGGCCCAGCCTTTCCCAGTAGGTCTCAGTACAACAAGAGGAGCCAGAGAAGTGGGTCTGGGATGGGTTCAGAAGAAGCAGCACAAATCCCCTTGCTGCAAGCACCTTGCATCTGGGGCAGTTCCTTTCATCTTCTGTGACCTCATGGCACCCATCACCTCTGGCCTGTGCCAAAGTCTTGGACACCTTGGAGGCCAGGCCCTCCTTGTATCACAGCCTGCAGGTAGGTGCTAAGCGATTGTCCCTGGGGGCTTCTGTCCACCAGTGAGGAGATAGACATGAGACAGTGATCAAGCCAGCCCTGGTGACTATGTGCAGAGTCCAGCTTTCCCTTCTGACATCACTGGAGCCGTGGACAAATTATCCCCACAACCAGCCATGTTACCACAGATGGACACTGTGGTTGTCTTCATTTTACACACATCTAAAAGAGACGCAGATAGCCTATGAGGAGGCTGAGGTGCACTCAAACACTCCAAGACAGAGCCCATAGTCTGCACAGCTGTGTTGTGTTTTGTTTTGCTCTTTGTTTTTTCATGACCCTATAAGAAATTGTTTTACACTGTAGCTCAGAATGAATATTCATACACATATACACTAGAAAAGTTTTGGAAAATAATATACATGCTTTGTACACAGTCTTTTAAGCCTAGTTCTTTTTTTTTTTTTTTTTTTTTTTTGTATTTTAGTAAACATATACAGGGTCTCACTATGCAGATAAGACTTGTAGTGGTCCACCTGTGTTCAGCCTCCCAAGTGCTGGAATTATAGGCCACGTGCCACCATGCCCAGTCTCCATCGCCATCTCAGCACTCCCCAGGGTTGGGGCTGGCACAGCACAGCGGGGATTGAACCCCAGCCCCTGTATCTGCCTAAGTAGGCATTTTAATCAGCTCACTGCTGTGACACAAAGGTGTATTGCAAACGCCCACCTTTCTGCTCAGAATGCCAATCATGCCCTCCTGCTTTTCCTGGCTGCAGAAGTTCCTGTTGGGCTCTTTAGAAACATTCTCAGCCCACACTGTTAAATTTACAGCCTCGGTACACTGGTCAACACTTGGCAGCCAGATCTTGGGGATGTGAAGGAGTGGCTCTATGTGGTTGCTGGATTCCAGGAAAATTGAAAATCGATTCAGACCAGTGAAGCCACACAGTAAAAACAAGTTATATTTTAGCTAATTAATGAGGATTTTGCCCAAAAGCAAAACTTTCCCCACATCTTAAAGATCTTATTCAGCAAGTCAATTAAGGTGCAATATTCAAAAGGCTTCACAGCTAGTAACAAGATATCAAAAAAGACAAAAACCGTAACCCAAAAGCTGGAACCCAGAGGCACTACTGTGCTTGAATGTAATAGGTTAACCATTGGGTCATAAGGAAATTCAGAGTTAGTTGGGAAGAGCTTGTGATGATCTACAAAAGTGGAAGAAAATTCAAAAGGCTGCGTGGGCGGTCCATTTGCCAACTGGATGGAAGAATTTCAATATTTAACAACTAATACAACTGTGACAATGTGTACCAGCTCAGTTGATTTTAGCCCTAGTTGAACCTACTACGAAGTGCTATCAGACACTACTGTCAGAAGAATTCTGGAATTATTCTTTAGTAGGAACACTCTACAAAACCCAAAAGGATTTCTAACAGGATTTAGGATAAGCACAAACATATCCACACAGAAAAAAATCAAATGGTAAAATAGTCCCAGTGGTAGTAGAATTCACCTTTCTACCCTTTTCTTTAGGACAAATACAGATTTCCTGAAATTGCCCCACAGTGCCTAGCATCTTCAATATTTACCCATGAGTCAACCATTCTGGTGATAGGCCCTTCCTGTAGACTAGACTTTCCACTTGGTGCCATTTCCTCTTACTCCAAAGTAACTCCTTTTCTGCTTCCCACAGTGTAAATCTACTGATGGTGAAATCTCACGCTGTTAGTGGCCCATGACAGATTTTTATGTCATCTTCATTCATAAAGCACAGTTCACCTGGAAGTAGAGTTCTGTGGTGTGTAACCAGCTCTTCCCCCTAGAACTTCAAATATGGCATCTCCAGGGCTGTGGCACATGGGCAGGCTGCTGTGCACATCACTGTTACCTGCACGTGGGGCCTGTTTATGCTGTTTACAAACTTTTCTCTCTCTTTTGGCTTCATTACTTTAACTACAATTTGGTTATGATTTTTTTAGCCTACTCAGGATTTGCTGATCTCGGCATTGTAATCTTATCACCAAACTTGCAGGACATCTCCCATTACTTCAAGTAACTTTCCTCTTCCATCTTCTCATTTCCCTCTAAAACTCAATTACACATCTGTTAGTGTAATTAGCATGCCCCCAACTCAAAAAAAAAGCTTTGTTCAATTTCTTTTCAATTTTCTTTCTGTCTGTGCATATTGAATGCTTTTATTTTAAAAGGTCTTCATGTTTATCAGCTATTTTTCTGTCTGTGTTTTATTGCACCACATAGAGCTTTTGTTTTAGGTACTGTACATTTGGGCTCTATAATTTCAGGATGGGGTTTTTAATTATAGTTTCTCTTTTCTACTGAGACTCTCGCAACTATTTCCATTCATTTCTTTAAGATTTTAACATGCACTTAAAGTCCTTATCTGTTAATTCCAAACTGTGGTCATTTCAGAGCCTACCCCTAAGGAAGCATTCTCTATTCAGATAGCTTTCTCCTATTTTCTTATATAAAAGAATTTCTGTTGTATTCTAGTCTTGGAGAAGCACATATGTGTCAGCAGTCTGAATCATGGCACCTTCTTTTAAAAGTTATGAGTAAACCTTTCTGCAGGTAAGTAAATAGTTGGTGAATCACTTCATCTTACTGAGCTTCGTTTTCATCCCTACTAGAGCAGGTCTGTTTGGATTTATCTCTGAGTGTCCCCTACTTGTTCTTAAGTGAACATTAACTCTCTGGGGTGGCCATGAAGAGCACAATGCACCAGGCAGACCTCCACCTCCCCATGTTCTCACTCTGTGGATTCCATGAATCTCAGATAGAAAATACAGGGAAAATGTTCTAGAAACTTCTGGAAGGTGAAAGCTGAGTTGTGTGGACTGAGCGCTCCTGGGCTAAAGGTGCACCTTCATAGTCCCCCACATCTGGCCTGTGTGCTGCAGTGAGGCTGTGACCCCTGCATCTGTACTGAGCACAGACTTCTTGTTATCAGCTAAGTGACCCCACATAGCAGCTGTTTAGTCCACATTCAGCTTGTACCATGAATAACTGGCAGGTTACCTCACATCCATGGGAGCATCTGTGAAGGCCACATGCAAATACTGCTACATTTTATTCAAGGGACTTGGGCACCTGAATTGTCCATGTCTGTAGGGAATCTTGCAACCAAACTCTTGTAAATGCAGGGGGATGCCTGTCCCTGACCTCCTCTCCTAACATTTCTTTCTCAACACTGCTGCAGGTGGGTAGCCCCTGGCAGGCCTCAGTGCACATCAGCAGCTCGATCTGTGCAGCCAGGCATGCCCTCCACACAGCAGGAAGCCCATGCAGAGCAGTGGCTCTCACCAGAGGCACTCCACTCCCTCCTAGTCATTCTCTGGAGGATCACAGTTTGCCTGCTGCACTGTGTCCATTTCTACAGGTATCTTCAGGATGAAAGCAACTCCAATACAGCTGAAAGGACACAGCCACAGCAGAAGCCAGCTACAGACACTCTTGACTTTGCCAAGAGGGTGCAAAGGCAATGCACCACCTGTGCCCTAAGAAAGTTTTGAGATGGGGGTGATAGATTTGTAGAACTATCTACAAAGTTGTTTAGAAATGTTTTCTTCCGTAGTCTTGGACAGTAATATAAAATCTTGTTAAATCCTAATCTTAACTTGTGTGCACTACTATTTTCTGAATAACTTAATAGCTTGCACTTTCTCTCCAGTCTCTCTTTCTCTCCTTAACAATAGATACTTTAATTCTTTCTCACTGGAATCAGTAAAACTTAAGTCATTGGGCAAAACACTTTGAAATTATGCAAGAAAAGGATATTAGACAAATAAGACATAATTAGTAGCTGCCACTTAGTAGGTAGTGTCACCTATAAGACAAATGTTTCTACAACGTTCCTCCATGTCAGCCCCTGCTGTGCCTTATCAAGGGTTAGTGGGAGTTCAATCCCTGGTTCCACAAAAAAAGAGTTAGGGGGGGAGCTTTCAACAAACCCTGTTTCTGAGTTCTTCTGCAGGCCAACAAATGTGGGCCACAAGAATGGTGTGTGAGTGTTCAGGGTCCAAGTCAGAGGCTTTGTGATGAAATCAGAAAAGTTGGAGTAGAACATAGGAAAATGGCAGAGGAGAGAGAGACAGACAGACAGACAGACAGACAGAGGAGAGAGAGAGACTGAGAGACAGAGACAGAGACAGAGAATACGCTGCAGGTTTGTGATCAGGAAAAGAGACTGACTTGGAAAGACAGTGAATGAATCTTTTATTTTGCCTGGAGTGGCTTGACCAAGTTGAAACCACTGATTAGAAGCACATTACCAACAATCGCTCTAAGGTCTGAACTCCAACACAACTGTCAATCTGTCGACCCAATAAAACAGTTTCCTCTGCATTCAGAAGATAGAGAGGAAGAAGATACAATTTTTGTTTCACTTCCATGTTGCTCCAAGGCGGGCAGTGGAGCAAGCTGCTTGCTGGCTGCTTCCTCCCTGGCATTGTGCAGCTGCAGCCCTACAATCACCAGGCTCCTGGGATCCCCATTCTTCTGTGGGGAGCAGCTGCAGGAAAGGGGCATCTCCTTCTACTCAGCCTCATTCTTGGTTTTGTGACATCTCACATGCATCATGGGATTTCATGCAGTTTTAATCTTTTATTTATTTAGTTAGTCAGTTATTTGGTACAGGGTCTCACTACACAGCTCAGACTCATAGCAATCTTCCTGTCTCAGCCTCCCTAGCACTGGGATAACACCTGGTTTCAGTGGCCAGCACAGTATGTAGTACCAGGGATTGAACCCAGATCCTTGCACTTGTCAGGCAGGTGTTTAGGCCCTGAGCTATCTCCCTAATCCACACAGTTCAAACATTTGAGGGGAAACCAGTGCCCCCTACCCTGTCTGTCAGTGGCCAGGCCCCTTGCCTGACTGCTATCCAAGAGCGTCCCCTGTCAGGGGCTATTTGTTCTAGGTCTCCAGCCCCACAGACCAGCACACATACACCACATCTAGTTTCTCTGGATGTCTCAGCCTTATAGTTCTAACTTATGCTCTTCTTCATCCAAAACTGGCTATCATTTTAACATTGAAAAGACAGGTCGGCACTTTTTCTCTAGTGCCAAGGTGGACTCTTTCCCTCGATAGCATCATTTTGAAAATGATCATTTTCAGTGATCTTCTTTTTTTTTGGCCCAACCAGGGATTGAACTCAGGCCCTTGTGCTTGCCAGGGAAGTGCATATTCTATTGAGCCATCTCCCCAAACCAGTCCTCTTCATTCTCTGCTAGAAATTTTCAAATTATTTTATCAGTCTCCTGACTAGGTTCTCCAAAAGTTCAATGCTCCCTGGAAGTTACCATATAAACAGCATCTCATAGAGATAGCATGTGTGGGGCCCTAGAAATGCAGTGATTCCTAACTCATTGTCCTTAATACACAGGTGATTACAATATATTGAGGAAGAAAACAATTTTCAATTAAAAATTATGCAAATAAAACATAAAGCAAAATATGGGCCTCATGAGAAGCAGCACAGAGTGCGTGGGCATGCTGTGAAAGGAGGCCCCCAAGAGACGACCGGCCTGCACCTGCGGAACATGGTGAGGCTTTTTGCTCAGCAGTTCACAAAGGCTTCTTAAAGGCTTCTGGAAAAATACCTTTTTTTTACAAGTAACAGTAGAGGAGTTGTATATAAGTCTTGATCTATCTAGGTCTTAACCATCCAGCAGAAAAGTATAAAAATGAAGTATACATCGTGGGGCCATAATATTAAGCTGAGCTGTAAATGGCTATGGTTGACAACTTCTTTGAATAACTCACTATTGTTGTGGAATGCTGGACTGTGTTTGACTGTGGTGTCGAGTTCAAGCACCTAAGTTAGTTGAAAAATGGAGTGCCCACCTTTGACAGGTGTAGACAAAGGAAGGGGTATAGAATGAAAAAATCATGATGTGTGTGTATAGACAGTAAAGTCGGGATAGATAATGCTGTGCTTCTACATAATCCTATGAGAGGCAAGATCTGCACTAATGGTGGTTGGACAGGATATCATGTGCCAATATGTTATGCTATTTAAAATTCCTACTTACTCAATTAAAAAACAACAATTGATCACACATCCAGAGAGAGAGAGAGAGAGAGAGAGAGAGAGAACAGTCTAAGCACAGGGCTGTGCTACTTGCTGCCTATAGTTCTAGCAGCTGAAAATTACAAAGTCCCATGGAGTCGGTAGGCTGGAACTAACCATCACACTGCTCAAGTTGGTGGGGAGGCAGACTTTGCTCACCTTTGGAAGCCCATCCGCACCAGAGGGCTCAGGCCTGGGAGAGAGCAATAGGCCCTCCCCTCTCCCTCCCTGCATAACCTACTTCTTCACTGCATCTGAGTGGACTGTGTTTCCAACATGAAGCTTGTCAGGAGAGTGCAGACAGGAAGGAAAGTACTGCTAGCACTTACAGGGTGCAAGTCCTCACCTCGGACTCCAAGGACCATGTCAACCACCAGCTCTGAGGCCTTACGAATGCACTAATGAATGAAACACTGTGAGTAGGCTGCCTGTCCAGGTGAGCTGTGCCTCAGCCTCCCTGCAACAAGGGCCGCAGGCCGGGGCGAGACTCGGGTGCTCTGGCCTCCCTGCACTGCTCTGGTCTGGAGTGTTCTGCGGGCCGCTCCTCACCAAAGGTGCTCCCAGCCCCACAGACCAGTGGAAGGGGTCCATGCCCCCCACACCCCATGAGCTGTGGGACACATGTGCCACAGCATGTGCATCATTTTTTAATATTAAATTTTCATTTCTTTTTTTTTAGTTTCTTAATACTCCATTTTAAATAATGCTAAGGGTTTTAAAATTATGCATGGTCCTAGAGTCTTAATCATTATAAATTCTGCCTTAAGGAAGAAATAAACAAGAAAATACTGAGTGACTTTAAACATGACTCTAATTGATTTCTGATTTGTTACTCTGTGAGGCTACTTAAGTATGACTTAATGATGCCCCTGTTAGGGAACTTAAAAAGTACTTTAGATGGTGGTGTTAGAAGTCGACTTGTCTTAATGGTCTGCTAATTCTTAAATTTACATAATATGTGCAGTGTGAATGCCCTACCCTTTAAGTCACCACTTGGCAACAGCGACCACATTAAACCAAAGCCATGACGAACCTGTTTTCAAGATGTTCACAAATGCTAGGTAGCTGTCAAGGGGAGATGAATGTTCTCCCATCCCTGTCTAGAATGCCAAGCACTTAGTGCTACTTGGCAGTGTGGCTGGTGTCTCTTATAGTTAAAGTATACATCCCAGGGACGCAGTTCACAGTCTTGCATGCAGGTAGTAGGCGTTCAACAAAAGCTTGATTTGACATATCTCTGAGGCTTTGAACTATGCATGAATAGTTATTTATTTATGTCAAATCTGCCTGTCCCGAGTCTTCAGAGGCACACCTCTCCTTAGCTTCTCAGGGACCCATCTCAGTTGCCATTTTCTTTTTCATAGAAATGAGTTGAGAGCCCTGGTCAGAAATTCTTGGAGACAGAATTGTTTCATCTCTTACATTCCTGAACTTGGGAGTTTTTGTAGGTGCATAAGGAGTTACCTTGGCTGAGCCAAGCCCAAACATGACACTTGTGCACATATCGTGCAAGTCTTCTGCCCACAGCCTGGCCGTGGTTTGCACAGGGCTCCCTGCACCCCTTTACTCTAGTTATGGCCTGTGTCCTGGTTGCAAGTCAAACTGGTGCTATCATGCAAGGTTCAAATCATGTTGGATTCTGTAACACTTCAGATTTTTGAACCAAGGATGCAGAATTCAGAAAGTACTTCCTAAAACTTCCTACCTGTCCAGTCTTACTAGCAAGGAGCCCAAGAGAACCCTCAAGAGAATGAGGTAAAAATAACCATTTCCCATCTTCACTCCCCCTTTCCCTTGTCACAAGTGAGACAGCGAGGTGGTGTGGATGTCCACAGCCCTGCAGGACATGGTCATGGAGCATCCTCCAGCTCCTAGGTGCTCCCCAGTCCTGGACACTTAGGGACAAGTGCCACCACCCCTCCATGCACTAGCCCTGCCACTCTGGCTGCTAAGGTCTCTAGGTTCTCCTCAGCACATGTGCTCCACCAGCAGAGATGTGTCCCACAGGTCATAAAGGGGTCTTTCCTCTCTGGCAGCCCACTTTCCTCACACCTAGAACTGCCTGGCCTTCTGGAGATCTGCTCTTCTCTCTCATTAGTCAAGTGAAATGCTGTTACAGAGCATCGCCGCATCTTCATTAGCAATAATGACCATGGCAGCTTCACTTCAAAGGGAACTGCAGGTAAAGATCAAAGCGAGCCCAGAAATTGACATGAGATTAAAAAGCAGTATTACAGAAGCAACTTTTTAAAGAATATTGTTACTGGCTTTCTGTTGCACAATGGCAGCTCTCCGAGAAGCTGAGATTCTCACCTAAATCAAAATACAGAGCCAGATCTAGCTGACCAAGTCTGAGGAAAACAGCTCCTCCTCCACTCCCTGTGAAGGAGCAGACGGCAAACAAGAAGCCGTCTCAAAGGGCACAGCTAACAGGAGGAAAAATGTCAAAAATGGTGTAAACACCAGACTCCTGTCTTGATTTCTCATGGAGGGATGTTGCTTAAAAATCCGGAATGCTGTGTTGTTTTATTCTTTCCAAGGAGCACGAGCTGTAAGAGCAATAGCAGGCATGTCCTGAGTGAGTTCAGCAGAAAGGAGCGAGGACCGCCCCTTGGACATCACTGCCCAAGGCTGGGAGCCTTGTGCAACAGTTGGGTGCTTCCCAGAGTGAGTCAAGGACATACCTGGCACAGGACAAGCCCTAAGCAAGAGGGTACCAGGGCCAGCACCAGAGAGGTGCATGTGAGGTCTGGAGGAAAATGGGGCCCAGCCGATGGGCTCAGTAGGCAGCAAGGCCATGGCTGGGTGGGGCCGGGACCTCGCACCATAAAAGGCCAAGGGTGTGGTCAGACTACTCACATCCACTGACAGCCCTGCGAGCACATGGGGCATGGCTTCGGCATCCTGGTCCAGGCTGGCAGCAGCTCAGGGCCTCTTTTTGATCCCCCACACCACAGTTACCCAAAAGGTGAGCAGCCACTCCGCATATGCTGCACCTGCAAGGGGGAAAGGGCAAGCCAGCAGAGCACATGCTGCCACAAGGGCACTAGGTCTTGGGCTGCCAAGGGTACTGTGTCAGGGGGTGTTAGGTGGCAGGCTGCTGAGGGTGCTGGGCCAGGGGGTGCCACATGGTGTGCTGCCGAGGGTGCTGTACCAGGGGGTGCCACATGGTGTGCTGCCAGGGTGCTGTGACAGGCGGTGTTTGGTGGTGGGCTGCTGAGGGTGCTGTGCCAGGGGGCACTGGGTGAAGGGCTGCTGAGGCTGCTATGCCAGAGGGCACTAGATGGTGGGCTGCTGAGGGTGCTGTGCCAAGGATGCTAGGGGACAGGCTGCCGAGGGTGCTGTGCTCCTGGTGTGCTTCACAGTGGTGTTTTGCAAGGCTCGCTGTGAAGCCCCTGCCTGTGGTCCAAACACAACCCTCACCAGAGTGCTTGGCCTGACTTCCAGTTGCCGCCCTACTCCTGCCTGCGGAGCAGCGCCAAGCCTGTGCCATGCACACCTGAGAACAGGTGCTCAAACATCCTGCAGTGAGGACTGCACGAGGAATAGCACAGCACTGACTGCAGGAGGCAGCCAGCAGCCCACACTGTGTGCTCAGCACAGCACTCCAGGGTGCACAGAACCCTTCCTAGCCCATTCCACAGAAAGGTTCTCCTGAGGCTGTTCTCCCTCCATGGCCTTGCTGCTGGAGGCAGGAAGCCAGGCCTGGATTCAGAGAAGAGGGTAAGCAAGAGTCAAGATGTGAAGAAGCCTGTCCATAAGGTCCAGGAGGGCCACAGATGGCGGACCTTGGGTGTGTGAGGGCCACAGGGGCGAGCCTGGAGCTTGGAATTTTGCCTGCCGATCACGACTATGGAAACAGAGGGATGAGCTGGGGAATTGGGACTGGGAGAAAGGGGAGGGCCCTGCTCCCCTGCTTAGCAAGACATTGTGTAGCATAGCCGGAAGTTGGAAGTGAGAGAGGAAGGGTGCAACAAGCTGAGCCATGCGGGCAACAGCCAGGGCTTCAACAAAACTGAGTAAAGCGAGGGCCACCTTGGCTTTATCTAGAGCCCACCAGGTCAGGAGTAGCTTTTCCAAAGCAGCCAAGAGGCCTGGGCTGGTAGGAAGTGGCTCTGACAGTGGGCAGGTGGCGGGAAATGATGAATGATAACAGAGTTGGTTGTGCTTTGTTGGCTACCAAGGGGATGATAGAGAGTCCTTTGAAAGGGTGAGTTGACCCAAAGAGCCCTTGAGATGCAGTCCCCACCCATGTTGCCGCCCAGCAGGCCCAAAGCCGATGGCTCAGGAGAGGCAGGGCTGGACGTGAAGGAGCAGCTGGGGTCCAGACCCCACATCCTGAGTCTGTCACACCACCACTTGTTCTGCTGTGAGATGTGACCAGTAGGCCCACATCCCAGCATGTGGTGAGGGCTGGCAGGGGCTGGGGTGATTGCACGTGGCCAGTGGTGACCTGAGGAGTCATCCCAGTGTCACCTGCGCAGGGCACCAAGGCAGTCGTGCGGCCTCTTCACCACTTTTCTCACGTGACTTTTGTCTCTTTAGGAATCCACTGGCAGGCCCTGTTAGTCTGATGCTCCCTTGCTTGAAGAAGAGGCCGAGGCCACATCTGGAAATGAGCACGGAGGTCTAGCAGGAACCATGGGTGCCACCCGGGTCGCTTCCCAGAGACACAGAGACAGTTTCCTAAAGATGCTGACAAGATTGCAGGTTCTCACCTTGGCTTTGTTTTCAAAGGGATTTTTACTCTGTTTAGGGGACCATAACTTCCAGAGGAAGGAGATTAAAATAGAAGGAGACCTTGTTCTAGGGGGCCTGTTCCCTATTAACGAGAAAGGAACTGGGACCGAAGAGTGCGGGCGAATCAATGAGGACCGGGGCATCCAGCGCCTGGAGGCCATGCTGTTTGCCATTGACGAGATTAACAAGGATAGCTACCTGCTGCCTGGGGTAAAGCTGGGTGTGCACATTTTGGACACATGCTCGAGGGACACCTATGCCCTGGAGCAGTCACTGGAGTTTGTCAGGGCATCTCTGACCAAGGTGGACGAGGCCGAGTACATGTGTCCTGACGGCTCCTATGCCATCCAAGAAAACCTTCCTCTGCTCATCGCAGGTGTCATCGGCGGCTCCTACAGCAGTGTCTCCATCCAGGTAAGCGTCACAGCTGCTGAGCAGGGGGTAAGGACCTGGCTTGTTGATCCCAGGGACAAGGCAGGTGAAGGTGACAATGTATTAGCCCTTCTGGGAATTTGAGGAGGCAGGGCTTCAGACAGAACCTTTCTCTACAGTGGAAGTTGTCAAAGTGTGCCAGACAGCTACTTCACTGATATAAATTGTCCCCAAATCCAGCAGCTTGACACGAGTACATAAATCTGAAGACAGGGCAGCTTGAGCCCTTGGAGGCTGGATGTGGCTGGATGGCTGTTCAGGGCTGTCTCCTTTTCCTCCCTCTTCAGCCCAGACCAGACCAGCCCACACCTCCTTCCTGGAGGGCAGCAGGGGGTAGGGCAGACTCACCTGCAGGCCCCTCTCCAGCTCTGCTCACTTCCTCCCTGCTGGCATCCCATTAGCAAAAGTGACACACCACGCTAGGAAAATCATGCCCCACCACAGGGTCTCAAGCCACATATCCTGAGAGGAGGTGGCTCAAAGCAAACCCCAGGCAAGTGCAGGGTCCCTGAACACACCAGTTCTCACTGAAGCATCATTTGTTCTGAGTCAGAATGGGAACAGCACTTCAGTATGTCAGCCTCAGGACATGCAGAGACGCAGAGGTACTGCTTTAAACAAGAAAAGGACAGAAGCCTCAGACACACGTGAGACTAGAGGAAGGCTGACCAATGGCTCTTGATTTCTTGGAGAAGAAGAAACATATCATCCACATCCCTGCATCAGGTTAGGGCCAGAAATGGACTGGGAAGTCCTCGGCACAACCTTCTTCAGTCCCAAGAAGGTTGTGTCCATTCAGGCCTGCGCCAGCAGGCAGCACACGGGCTGGAGTTCACATGGGCTGGGATACTTCTCGGCTCCTCAGACCCCGCGTAGCACCTGTGTGCTACCAGAGGAGCAGTGCTTTTCTGCTGAGGGCACCAACACTCATGATTACTAGAGCCAAGTGCTCTGGCCCCAAGCCTGTCCCTGTCATCAGTGCCCCAAGCCCTAAAGGAAGCAGCGTGACATCCATGCTGTCCTTGTAAGGCCCACACTGTTGCTCTGGCTCTATTCGAATGGAAATCTCCACTTTCTCCATCCCAGATTTGTAGCATTTAAAATTCCATCTATGATTCTGTGCTGTTCTAAATGAGCACTTTCTAATTTCTTTCCTTCTTCAGAGCACACAGTTATATTATGAGTAATTAGGATAATTGCTTTTTCATAAACACCCTTTGACTTCATTAGACAGATTGAAAATATTGCACATCTCAAAGCATGTTCATTTTGTCACTAATTCTATACTCAGACCAGGAGAGATAGAATTTTCTATTTGAGAAGGAAGAATTAAAAATATTTATTGGCTATACTTCAGTAATAATTTCACCAACCGAGTGTCCATCATCTCATAATTATTCACACTGTACCAGGTAAGGCCCTTGCTAGGAGGCTGCTCTCCGATGCGCATCTCTCCCAGGGCAGGAAATGGCCCTGAGAGTAGATGTGCCCACAGCTTGTTCTCCACGCAGTTCACAGGGTGACCCTGCCAACAGACATTTTCATCTGATTGTACCCCTTTGGTACCATGCTTACCTCAGAAAAGGTCAGAATGGCCTAAGAGACAAGTGCTGGCTTCCAGAGCATAGCTCTTGTTCCAAAGAGAAACTTCTTGTGGCCCAAGACACAGCTTACCACACCACTGTCCCCATCAGCCTTGAGCACAGTTCTGAATGCAGCTGTGGTGCTCACCTCCCTGTAGGAGACAGACTCCACTGACTGTCAGGAATGAGGGCACTGGCTTTGGCATTGGAACAATTGTGTATGAATTAAAACACACTTACTAGTCAGCTACAAAATGAGAAAATAGAATCTACTTCAAAAAGTTATGGACAGGATAATTTGAGAAAAATATTCCCTCACTAAAAAGTGAACAGATTCACTAAATGCTTCCTATAATGTCCCTAAAATTACAGGAAAAGTTAGCAGAAGAGCTCCACGCAGAGCCCACTTGGTGGCCTGCAATAGCCCATGGTCTAGCAGAACCATTGTTGATGCCAGCGGTTGTCCCACAGGTCCATCCTCTCCAGAGCCCCAGGGCCCAGGCAGTCCAGCCAGACACAGTCCTGAAGCTGGCTTCAGGGCCAGCTCTGCAGGAGACAGCAGCACCAGCTGCTTCAGAGCATGTGCCCATGGCTGGAGCCTGTGAGAAGGAGGGAAGGGCACCTGGAGAAGCAGGAGGCCACAGCACAGTCACAGCAGACATTCACAATGAGAGAGACAGACAGCGAGAGAAGAGGGCCGTGTAGGTCTCCCCTCCCCACAGCCCAGGTTCTCTGGCTCCTCAGCCTCCACTTAGGCCATTTGCTCCAGGTAGCTGGGAGCTGGAGTGGCATCGACACCACCACTGGAACCTCCAGGCACCTTTCAAGGACCTGATGCGTCATAGCTGGAGAGGGGCCAGCAGAGGCTGAGCAGAGCTAGGAGTCAGTCTGCCGTCCTTTGGAAACATGCTGTCCTTTAATAATGATTTGTGAAAAGGCAGCCATTCAGCCCACAGCGACAAGCTCTCCAGGTGAATTTGAAGTGCCCTTCTACAATATCCCTCTCATGTCTCCAAGGCACGGAGAGGTCTTCCTGTGTAGCTGTCCCACTCACACCCTGCCCCTCCATGAGTGTTCTGGCCTCACATCTTAGTGTTGAGTGACCCTGTGGCCCCATGTGGCTCATGGGACTGAACCCTGTCCCTACTCTCCGTTCCTGCCTAGGTACTGGGACTTCACAGGAAGAGGGTGAAGTTGTAGAAGAAATAAACCCACACAAACCTGTCTCACATTTTCAGATCCCCTACCAGCCTCCTGTCACTTCTCACAAGCTGGGGCACAGAGTTCTCAGCATCATGGAGCCATCTGAGGATGTCGAGAGTGACATGGCATGCGCCTCCCTGCTGTGGCCAGGTCTGTGTTCAGACGCTCTCAATGTCCACAGGCCTGGCTTGGCTTTCTGGTCAGTGCTCCTGAGCTGGTTTCTGTTTCTCTTCCTCTTCTTTCCACTCTCAACTCCACTCCCCTGGCACCCCACTGCCTATGCAGGCAGCCTTTGAGAGGAAAGGGCTGAATTCCTAGTGCAAGGAAAATTCTCTCTGACTTGCTGGGAGAGCTGGGTCACATGGACAATGACCTGGGCTCTCACTGTCCAGCTCTAGTCAAGGACAGCAAGCCCCTCATGAGGCAACAATCTTGACTTCTTAATGCAGAATCAGTGAGAGTGGACACCAGAATTCCTGTGCATCAGCACGTGGGTGCAGGGGCCTCTTCACCCTCTGACAGATGCGTCTTTTCAGAATGTGTTTAAGGCATTGTCCAGACCTGCTCTATACAATCTACTCAGCTCAGCGGAAACAGAGTTTCTTCCTGAAGAGGCTCAGGTTCATTGCCTCCAGCTGGACAACTGTTTTCACAATACTTGGGGCTGGGTTAGAGCATGGCACGCCAGTGCTTCTCAAACAGGTGTCCTCAGCTCCTAACTCACTGATCACAGATGCTCCTGACTCTTTTCAGAGGAAGCAACCAGCTCTTTCCTAAAGGAAGCAAATTCTAGCTGAGACCTCGCAGGTACAAACTAGATTCAGTGATTGCTTTGTCTCTGAGCACTGGAGTACCCTCAGCAGCAAGTGGGGCCTGGGGTGAGAGGGCCTTGCCAAGTCCAGCTCATGCAATGCCGATGCTGGCCCAGAGGCATCGTCCCCTTCTCTCTCATGCCTGATATGGTGAGACCCTTCCTCAAGATTTCTAGCCCTTCCAAACCCCCAGGAATTCCCCAGCTGAGAGGTGTCACTGATGGGGCTTCATGGCATGATCTCGGCCTTTACACCACATACCTGAGAAGCTCCCTGCTTGTCACGCACTCTGGGAGGCTGAGGTAGGAGGATTGCAACTTCAAGCCTAACTTGGGCAACTTAGGGTATAGGTCAGGGTGAAGGCCCTGGGTTCAATGCCTAGTATCAAACAATAAGATAAAACTCACAAAACAAACACTACTCAATGCTTCGTAGTTAGCACCAATGTTTTAGGTCTATGGAAAAGGGAGACGATGCACACGAAGACACCACTTATCATGCACCTCCCTCCCGGCTCCACAGCCAATGGACCACCACTGGCCAGCCTGTTAGGCACTCAAGCCCTAGTGACCCTGGACAGGACCATGCACAAATTTCTAGTCCTAAACAGAATTGAGAAATAATGCAAGGAGAAGAAGGTACAAGAAGTTCAGAGTAAGCCGTCTGCTGGTGCCCAGCAGATGGGCAGTGTCAGTATTCACCCTTGCTCTGTGTGCAGACAGACTGACTCTGGACAGTTTCCCCACTCTGGCAGCCTGGATGTCACAGCTGGGAGCCCCTATTAGCAGCAGCCTGGCCTCTCCCCATCAGCCGGCAGCAGGCTCCACTGAAGCCCCCAAAAGTGTCTCCATCAAGCTTCAGAACATTCCACCTGCTCATGGAGAGCCATTGCCCCAGAGCAAGATGAATTCAGGGCCAGCACGAGGAAGAGTCCTTCCAGGGGAAACTACCTGTGGGGGAGGCAAAGCAGGAGGGAAGTCCTCTGCAGCAGTTACGCGGGCAAACATGGCCTTTTGCTGAGGATGCCAAAGCACCGTGTGAGTGTTTGATCCAGCTGACATTTAAGGATGCTGTTCCATTTTACAATTACACAAAATGTTTCATCATGTGTCCTGTGATGGGAAGGAAGGTATCTGACACAGGATGCAAAATGAATAGCTGGTGCTGTCCCACTAGGATCATTTAGAGTAGAGATCTAGCCAGAGGCTTCTTAACTTGGCTGCGAATATTTTATAAATTTGGTGAACGAAGCATCTCAGTTTCGTGCATATCACAACTAGAGTACACACAAAATCATTCTCATCAGAAAATTTGTGTTTATTAAGCATATATATTTTAATGATACCTGTTGTAGTCTCAGTGACACAGAGCAGAGAGACTGTGAAATAGAATTTTAAAATAGTAAAGAGCTGCACAAGCCCCCACACACAAGTTGACACGAGCTGTGGCGTGACAACAACAAAGCCAGGGACCTGCGGGTCCACTAACACCACAGGAACCAGCGCTCAGAGACCCTGACAGAAAGGGTAGAGAGGGGTGGAGTTGAGTCTGTGACCCCCACCCCCACCCAGTCTCCTGTAATATGCTTTCTAGTAGTCTGCAGAGCTGTGTCTGCACGGACGTTCATCCGATAGTCAGAGCTCCCTACACCTTCCATCTGCCACCCCCACCCCAGTGTCCATCCACGTGATCCCCCCAGCCCATGCCCCGAGCCTCAGCTCAGGACTACGCCCTCTGAGGAGCTTTCCTGAGCCCATGCCCCTTGTTCAGTTCTAAACCAGATAGCGCACTGGCACTCTGCTCCCCTCATACCACACAACACACCCGTTTCAGAACCACATCAATGTGTTTAAAGCATCTGCCAGGCAGAGAGTAAACAGAGGACCAATGAAGGAGTGGGCTGAGCTCTTCCCCCCACCTCCCACTGTATGAAGGCACTGAGGCAGTGCAATTTGGGAGCCACTGGTGCTCTGTCCACGCCTCAAGAGCAGGGCATACAGTTCTGCGCGCCAGTCAGGGAGTGGTCAGCGCCATCCCAGCAACCTGCCCCGGCCCTCTGCTTACCACGGTGACACTTCAAGCAGAGCTCACAGCGCACAGAAACAGCCCTGTCCTCTGACAGCTGAGTGCCCACTCTGAATCCATCCACTGATTTCCCCAAATGTCTCCGCCCCTAGTAAAGTAACACGGGTGGCTCAGTAAGCTCAGTGTGGCAGCCACGAGGGCACAGAGGGACAAGCGAGAGCTGTACAGTCTCTATGACTGTCCTGAAACTGTCAGACTCTGGGTGCAGACTGGGACTCTGCCCTCCTCACCTCTTTTCTTGGGTCTAAGCTGAAGAAACCAGAAATCCCCTTGTCCTGGTGGCCAGCAAATTCCTGGAGAAGCAACAAAGACAAGCCCACACGAGAGACACTCCATGCCTCGGGAGCTGCCAGTGTATGCTCCTGTTTTGTCTCTTTTAGCATCTTCAGCCAAAAGGAACAGCCTTCGGTGGAACCTACAGAGGTCAGGAAACAAGTTCAAGTTTCTGTCTGTGAGGAAGCAGTAGAATCTCAGGAGAAGCAGCACACTTGCTTCTCTGCTGCTGCAGCAGCTGAGCTGTGTGGACCCTTACTCAAGAGCTGGCTCAGAAGGAATCTGTTATCTATTTTCCTCCCAGAGTTTCCATTCTAAAGCAATCTCACAGAGATGGGTACTTTGAAACCTCACTCTGCTGAGCCTCCTTCGCTTCCCTTGAGAGCTGCTGGAGGACTGGATCCCAGAGTGGGAGGCACCGGCAGCAGCAATTAAAATGCTTTGCTAACCTCTCTTCAGCAGACATCCTCACCAGAGGTAATTAGCCAAGATACACTACTTTTCTGTTGCTTTGGGGTTAATTTGCTCCTTAATTAATTCCCCTTCTGTCATGTGTTTATTTGGAAACTTCTCTGGTGAAAGACACGAGGCCACCATCGAGAGCACAATGCACAGGGCCGTGGATGCCTGTGGCTGTGAACAGGCTACGCTGCAGAACACATGTGTAGGATCAAGGGCATGCATGGCAAGGAAGGAACGTTGATGCCCCGAGAGCTCAGCCAGGGCTTGTGGTTACAGGCTGGTAGACTAATTGCCAGACGGCCCCTGGCGCCTAAGGGCCTGAGATACAGTTCTGCTGGAAGGATGTAGCTCCTGCCCGAGCGGCCACTAAGTGTGTGCCTTTGAAATGAATGCCAGGTCCAGGATGCCATGGGGAAGGAACAGCTCTGAGAAATTCAGGGCACTGAGTCCACTGATTTCATGTAGCAGAAGTGCTTCTACCGATGTACAAAAAGCTGCAGCTGAAAACGCAGAGTATTTTTCCAATTAGTAGACTTTGGGGATTTAAACAGTGTTCCCAAAACACCTGCAGTTAAACCCTAAACAGCGTTTATCTCCATGCAGTGTATCAGTAGGGCTTCAAACACCAACGTTTCACTGCTGCTATTTTTGACACCACCACCTGGTGTATTTCAGGAAGCCCTCTGCTGGAATTGGCGAAGTCTTGCATCTTTGCGGCCCTTTGACTCCACATCACACTGAGACAACAGCCACATGGGATCAAGGCAGGAACACCAGCACCTTCCAAAACCCCACTCCAAATGAAGCCCAGATCCTTGCTGAGAGGTCATAAAGGCAAGGCATCCTGAGAGCTGCCACCCCTCTTACAGGGTGGGCTTTGTGGGACAGGCATCTGGGGCCCATGTGCCCTAGCCCTGGTAGAGGCCACTGCAATAACAGTGAAGCTGTGCCGACTACAAACCTAGCACACAGCCTCTCCCCATAGACACTCATGGAGTTGGACACATGACCTGCAGTTCTGAAGACGTGTCCTTTTCCAGGTAGCTGATTTGTATAAAATGCATAGAAATGCAACAATAAACAGATTGGTGTCACATGGGAAACTTCAGCTGCTGCCAAGGGCTACTTGAGACCCCCAGCTCCTATTTCCTCATTTTAAGAAAGCTATGTGCTGTCTTTTCCATAGCACTTTCATGAAGTTAGAAGTTCTTCAGCCTTTCTACAATTTCCAACAGCTATTCTAACTCACACTCCCTTCAGCAAAGAATTTAAGGTGATCTGGAGCAACAGATTAAGACATAAGGACTTGAGTGATTATTATCATTCAAATAAAACAGTTTCAAGCAGGCTCACATTTTCCACAAAATCCATGATCTGGACAATCCTGCTATTGCCTTTCACTGCTTAGGACCACAGTCCACCCCAGAATGGCTGTTTTGTGGGTTTATGATCTCTTCCCAGCTCTCTTTGCAAGTAGGTCACCCACTGGGGCATTTTTCAAAACATTACTTTGGTCATGTCACTACCTTACTTAAAATTTTTAATGGCTTTCATCTCTAAAAGAATAAATGTCCACGGCTGAGAGCTGCATAGAGAACCCGTGGCAGCTGACCCAGCCCCGCCATCCAGCCTGGGGCTATTAACCTCTCAGAGGCACTCAGTGCCCGACACCACTGAGGTACCTGACACTGTGACAGTCCTTGAACACTTTCCTCTGTGTGTTCCTTTTCCTATGTAACCACCTTTTCCCCTTTTCTGTCTGGCAACCTCACCTGCTTCCTCCAGATCATACCTTGCCTGGTGAAGTCAGCTGCTCTTTCCCAGTTTGTATCCATTCAGATACACACCTCTCAGAGCATTCCCCTTGGCTCTGTTCCTCATCTCTTGGAAGACTGTAGTTCCTGCAGGACAGGGAGGCCATGCTGCTCTTCCTGGGAAGCCTACATTGTAGATAAATGCCATGCACTATTGGTGTGCACTGAAATTTGCGTGAATGCTGAGTTAGACATCCACAGCATCTCCAGTGCTTTCTGAGCATTCGCTACACAAGTTCCAAACTCAGCAAGCCATGCTTCCCCTATGTCAGCACTGTAACCTGCACTCATTTCCTGTGACTCCTTTTTTTATTAATTTCATTGAGAATCACATAACAATGAAACAGTTTCAAAAAACAATTAGTAAGACAGTTTCAATAATTAACACACTGCATATTGTTGTCTTCATAGTGGTTATAGTACAAGATTCAGATAGGATATTCTGTCCAAACTCTATTAGTACAAATCTTTCCTCTCACTGAATTAAGAGAAAGCACCTGTATATCTATCCTATTTTGTATATACAGATACAAAATGGTCCTTAATTTGTATCCTTTTCTTTTTGTTTAGTTTTGTCAGAGATGGGTATTCCACTGCCATTTAAATATTGTAGGTGCATGAATTCAGCAAAATAAACAAATATAGTCCAATAGTCCATAATAGCAGTGGGTTATCCACAGGACTAGCAATGTCAGAAGTTGGTGACTTGAGCCTTTCACAGCTCAGCATATTAATATGGCTTTACTTTTTAATTCCTTGTTTTTACACTTTTCTGCTGGATGGTTAAGATCAAGATACACCTATATAACAAGGAATGTAACTTTTGTATTTGACAAGGTCAGTCAAATCCCCTCAAGATTTACTCTGAAACCCTGTACTGCAGTTTGTAGACTCTTTCTATGAAAGAAAACAGTGACGTTGAGGAGTAAGCTCAGCTGGCTGAGGTCACACAGCCACTGACATAAGGACCCAGTTTTGCAGCGCAGCAGAATGGAGCCTCACGCTGCTTCCTAGCGTCTCTGTCAGGTGACAGACAGTTAACACTCTTCTTTCTGCTACAAATAGTACCAGGCACATCCCCCTGCCTTACAGTTCCACCCCATGGCCCCAGACCCAGTGCAGACTGCAGGACCACATTTAGCAATCATTCAAGGAAATTTGAGGCAGCAGCCTCAGCTCTCCTTGCCTTTTTATCTCTTGCTTATCAGCCAGCAAGGGCAGGAATGCTTTTCGTTCATATCTTTGACATATTTTATTGTACAAGTGACTTCAGAAACACTGAAGAGTATGGATTAGTTTAACTGTGACTCTGTTAAATCCTGAAGAGATATTGTCAAAATCTAGATGAAAGGCATTGAGGGGTATGTCTGACAAGTCCTGCACTGTCAGGTCACTGAAGTCACTCTTGCTGGTACACCTGGCCAGAACAAGACAGAGCAGGGCAGGAGGCTTCCAAAGCCACTGTCAAGTATCTAGGACCAAACAAACAAGTTCAGTTCCATGACAGCTCTTAAAACTGAAATCTCCGCAGTGATGAGATAGCAGTTGAGACTGGGCGTGGTGGTGCATACCTGTAATCTCAGGTTTGGGGAGGCTGTAAACAGGTGGATCACTACAAGTCTGATCTAGTAGTGAGACCCTGAACACCCTGTAGACCCTTCCAAAAAAAAGAAAAGAAAGGGCAGCCCAAAGAACAACTGAATGCTGACTCAATGGGCAAAATACCCCCTTGTTTTGTCTTGACGGAGTTCTGAGGGAGGGAAATGCTGCTGCTGAGATCATGCCACTCAGTCAGAGAGCAAGACAGACACTGCTGCGTGGTAGCATGTCATCACGGGGGGAGCCTGCCACGTCTCACAGTGCCTCTCTTCAGAAACCATGTGGCTGAAGGAGTCTTTCTGGTCTGTGAGTCATCTCAGGCTTGATGATAGGCTCCAAGGATGCCAAAGTAGATGCCCTACTGTCCACCAAATAAAGAGAATGAGAGGGTGGGGCTGAGCTGCACACCACAGCTGTTGAGTGACAGAAGTCAGGATAGCTCTGAGCCAGTTTTGGTCTCCTCCATGATGAAGGAGTTCTGGAATGGTGATGGGACAGCCCTGGGACTGTGTTCTGAGTGGGGTGATGACACAGACCTCAGAGCCCTGCTGCCTCCTGGACCGTAGCATGCCATATTTGCAGATTACACTGAGCTGAGTTCACTGGCATGTGCTCTACACTGCTTTGCGACTTCCTTAATCAAGATCAGTGTGCCCTCCAGTCAACTGTCTTCATGGAAAATGCTTCCAGAGTGCTTCAGGTAGTGTAGCTTTGAAAAAGGAAAGAAAAAGGAGAAATAAATGAGCGCTACTTCCTGCAATAACAACATGATTGCATCCTTTATGGGCAGATCATTCATATAACGTGAACAGCTTGAATTTCTCAACTAGTTTCTTGACTATCTTCCACTTTCAGGTTCACTTTAATATGCAAGCCAGTCTGGGGTTTATGCAGCTTCTGGGTTCTTTGGTCTTGCAAGGAGGACAGCAGTTCCCTCCCATCACAACCTACAGTTTTCATTCAATATCAAGGCTGAAGAGAGAGCAAAAGATATCTGTGCCCCAGGGCCCAGAGTAAGCATGTAATAAAAGAAGGAACCACACACTCAACACCACATGGTGACAGCAAGCAAGGCGTAGCCACCAGGGGTGAGCTGGAGCTCAGATGGCAAAAGCAGCTGCAGAAGAGACAGCAGTCTCCACTCTCCAGGGAAACAGCACATTTCTCCTTCACCAAATGTATGGAGCTGGGCTCTACAAGAAGCGTTTTCCCTGGCATGAGCATTCAGAGCCTCTGTGGCATCTGGAGGGTTTGCAGCTTAGCACAGGCCACAGGACAGCCAGCAGCTATTGTTTTCTTCAGTGTACTGTTCAGCTCAGAGGCCAGAAATCACAAAAGTCCTGAAAAAAACTAGAGCAGGAAATCATGGAGTCACTTTAGTGGGAATTACTTATGCTACCCTTGAAATGTGGAGTCCTTTGTTTCTTACTGAAAAAAAATATATGTGGCATTGTGTTAGCAAGAAGATATGGAACTCATGTCTGAAATGGGCACATCACAGGTTCTGAGTAGGAAGAACAATGATAGGGTGATGGGGTGCACACAGAGGACTCTTGAGTTGTACACTGACAGTGTCTCATTCACAGGATGAGAAACAGAGCAGACTGCCTGAGGTCTTTCCCAGAGTTCATAGCCCTGGCCTCATGATCAAAGAATGTCTGGAAGAAAGCATGACTCTTGCAGTCCTAAGGAGAAGAGTCCCTTCTCTGTCAGACTGTCAAGAGGAGCAAAACCCTCACAGAAGTCTGTGCATAACTCATAACTCTCATCAGCACCAAGTGGGCTTGGGCGTCTGCAGTGGCACTGTTCCACAGCTGGCTGTCCTATGGAAAACACACTTTTATACTTTCCAGAGCAACAGTAACAAGGGAGCAGGAGGTGTGAGCTCTGGCTGCTCCTTGCTTATGCACCTTGCAGATGATGCATCTGTCTCCAGAGAGAGCCTGCTGACCAGCACCCCTGCTGTCAGTCCACTTGGTGAAGGCTGCCTCAACTATCTGTTTGTACCCTGCTCCAGGGGTATGAAGTGTGAGGGCCGAAAATTTATAATAAACCCCTTGGTTTGCTTTTCTCAGAACAAAAGGCCATTTCCAGCCTTATGGGAACCAGTGACTGTAAGGTCCAGCTTCAGCTGTTACCACTTTGACTTCCTTTGGTACCCGGCTGGTTTATATGAAGATAATTTGGAAAAACTGGTTTTAGTGGTAGGAAAGCATTGCTTAAGATTCCCAGAAGCCCATGCCAACTCCTTACCTTACCTCTAATCTCACTTTGGTGAAAAGTTGAATAGGACTCAGAAGAATCCTCAGGGCACAGCAGGGTTGGGCAGTGGCCCCCTGTCACCTGCTGGCAGCTTTCCTCTTCCCCACAGAAATTTTCCTGTAGCTGGAAAGTCTTTCTGCTAGAGGAGAAAGCCGCCCATTCCTTCATCAACTTGCTCAGCTAACAAACACTGAGGAACAGCTCTGCTCTTTGAGAGACACTGAAGACTCAGCCCGAATGCCCTACCCCTGCGAGTTCTCACTACAGTGCAGCAACTAGTATAGAAACTAGCAGTTGCCACACCCTTCAGTGAGGAGAGATGAAAGAGAGTTAGTGACTGAGTCCATCACTTCGCCTGAAGAGGGGCTTCAAGGAAGACTGCTCAAAGAAGGGGGCCAGGGGTGGGGCGACTCAGCAGGCGAGGGTAAGCGCACCTTGGAGGAGGGGCACAGTGCACAAAGGTCTGAGGGATGGGCGTGGAATCTGCTGGAGGAGTTACATAGATTTCTGGGGAGAACTGTTGAGGACACGGTGGCAGGTGCTCACCAGTATATGACAGTTTGTAGGACAATTCCTGCAGGACAGGCCCATCCTGTTCATTGGCTCACAACTACACACATGAAGGAAAAACAGGAATGCCAATGTAGACCATGCATCTGCTAGAAAATACAGTAATACCTGGCTCATATTCTGATTTCATGTTTTCTGGAGTCAGAAAACTCAATACATCTGGGACATAATAGGCCACAGTGCAAACATGGAAATTCCTACTCCTGGTAAGACAGCCATGCCAGCATGAGAACACAGAACCCACAGTGTGCAAGCGCTGAATATGACACAACAGTGCAAGCTGCATGTGCAGAGGGACACGTATGCCTCACCTGCATGCAGCTTCCCAGGCCTGCCAAATAATGGGCTCTGCCAACAGGCCCTTGTTTTCTCACCCAAATCAGGAGGCCAAGGCTGATGGGAAGAGCTTCACACTCTCATCCCTGCACTGGACATTTCCCAGTAGAATCAGAAAGTTCTGATTTACTCTTCCTTCTAGCTGTCAAATGCATAGCCTCCATAGGTCAGTGAGTAATGGCCAGGGCTTATGGAGCCACCACTGTGAGGCCTGACAAATGAAAAGGGCAGCCTTGATCACTGGAATGATCACTCATGGTCTCAGAAAGGTGTGCCTGGCCTCAGGAACGAAGACAGACCACCTGCGATAACGTCGGACATCGCTTTTGTGTCCCAGCAAGAAGAAGCAGGCATGGCCTGAGCTGCAGGCGGAGCTGAGCCAACGAGAGGAAAGTGCAGAGTGGTGGCCCCAGCGCTGGATCCACCCTGCACACCCGAGAGTGCTCCAGAAGACTGGGGGACACATCCATCTGCACAACAGGACAGTGGCAGCTTTTGCCTCAGAAGGTTTTCTGGAGGAGTAAGGCAGATCCTTACTGTAGCGGTGGGGACAGGGGATAGAACAAAACACCAGGGGTCTTTAAAAGTCCTCCCAGAAAGGGTGACCCAAAAAACAAGAATTTAGGGAGTAGGCACAGGGAAGAACTCTTTTCTGCCTGCTTTTGAGGAATTCTGAGTGGACTCTGGAGCGAACGCCCTCTCACCCCCCCCCACCCTGTTGCCTTTCACCTCTTGGTTCTTGCTCCACACTGAACCCAGCTCTGCACCTTGCTTTCTTGTCCCTCCTCTCTTCTCCACCTGTGCTAGCCTGACTTACCTCAGAGCTTACTTCTCATCCTGCATATCTCTTCCTGCTTCCCTGAGGAGACTTGCCCTGGGAGAAGCAAAAGCCAGGGTTCTGCTCAGCTTTGTTGCCTTTTGGTTGCACAAACTTGGGAAACTGACTTTACCTTCTGAACGTCTGTTTCCTCAGCTATGAACCAAATGGCTTGGGCAATTTTTACCCTTCCTTCTGGCTGTCAAACACACCGATCTCATAGTTTACTTAGACCTTTCAACAGTACCTATAAAAAATTACACCTTACTTAACCACGGTACACAGATTTCCTTCAAAGCTGCTCTTGGAATATATCTTAAATATAATCTTTTCATCCAGCTCCTCTCTGTTCCTTTCCTGCAAGAGTACAAGTGTGTCGTGGGGCCTACTGAAGCTATGATCCTCCAAAACACTCTGGGTGGCTCAGCTCACATGACCTCTTGGGAGACGCACCCTTAGGGAGCCACACCATGCCTAAAAGCACCCATCCTCGTTTCTTTCTTTAGTAAAGCTTGCCTTATACACAGTCTACAGTTGTCTTGGGGAGCGAGTACATGCATGTACTACAGCTCTGTTTTTCTAATCCAATCATTCCTTCCCCTCTCCCTCCTCTTTTAAATATCGTCTCCTCATTTTCATTCCGGTTGATGTTACCAGTATTATGTTTATGGCACATAATGTTCAAAATCATTGAGGCAATGCAGTTCCTGTACACAGAACATCTTTATTTATTGCCCTTCCCTCCCACTCCTCTCACCTACATTCTTTTGTTTTGTTTTCTGTATTTTAGAGAAGGGTCTACAGGGTGTTCAGGGTCTCACTACTAGATGGGACTCATAGTGATTCTTCTGTTAACACCTTCCTAAGAGCTGGGATTACAGGTGAGCACCACCATGCCCAGTCTCAATTGTCATCTCAGCGCACCCCAGGGGTGGGGCTGGTACAGCAGGCCTGGGGGTTGAACCCGGCCCCTGCACCTGCTTGCAGAAGTTTTAATCCGCTAAGCTATTTGGCCAGTCCTCACCCACATCCTTTTGGACTGCTTCCAATTTATAGTATCTGTGCCCGGTCTCCCTCTAACCACACTTCATCATGGTATTTTTGTCACTTTGCCATGTGGTATGGAAGCTGGTGTGTCTGGTTTATGCGCTCAACATATTTTCCATGTGCATCCTCCAAATGTCTCAATATTTGTCCCACTTTATAACCAAGTAGCATTCCATTACATATGGGCAGTATACTTTCCTTATCTAATCATCTGGTGATGGGTATACAGACTGCTTGCAGGGTTTAGCTGTTGTGAAATGTGCTGCTGTACACATTGGTAACCATGTGTCACTGAAGTGTGATATCATCAGCTCTTTGGGAAGGCACCTAAGGGAATAGCTGTGCTGTGTGGAATTTCTAGTTTTAGTTCCTGAGTAATCTACTTTCTGATTTCCAGAGTGTTTGCACCAGCTCACATCCCCACCAGCGATGTGGGAGAGCTCCTTTTTCAGTGTGCCTCACCAGCATTCATTGTCTTTTGATATCTTGACACTTGCCATACTGGCCTTTCTCTCATGGCTAGGCACTTTGAACATTCTTTCATATATTTGTTGGCCATTTACATTTTTTCATGTGAGAAGTGTTTGTTCATTTCACTTGCCCATTTCTGAATTGGGTCTTTTATTTTAGATAGTCTCCTTTTAGTTCTTTATACAGTCTAGATATTACTCCATTGTCTGAAAAACAGCTAGAAAAAGCTTTTTCCATTCTTTACTCTTTTTTTTGGCAGAACCAGGATTGAACTCAGGCCCTTGCACTTGCCAGGGAAGCACTTATTCCACTGAGCCATCTCCACAGCCCCTGCTTTTTCCATTCTTTAGATTGATTTTTGCGTATTGATTTTGTATCCTGATACATTACTAAGGTTGGTCATTAAGTGTAAGATTGTTGATGGAATTATTTGGGTCTTCTACATAGATTATTATATTATCTCCAAATAATGATAATTTGAGTTCTTCCTTTCCTATACATATTCCTCTTTTTTTTCCTCTCTTGCCTGACTGTTCTAGCTAATGTTTCAAGTACTATGTTGACTAAAGGGAATGCTTTTTGTTTTCCTCCAAAAATGATATTGCCTATTTTTTGTCATAGTAGTTCTTATCAAACTCAGATAGGGCCCTTCTATACCTATTTTCTTCAAGGTTTTTGTCATGAAGGGTGTTAGATTTTGTCAAAAGCCTTTTCTGCATCTATTCATATGATTACGTATTTTTTACCTTGTTTCTGTTTTTGTGATGTACTGTATTTATTGATTCATGTATGTTGAACCATGCTTGCATCTATGGGATGGAACCTACTTGGTCATGAAGTTTTTATGTACTGCATTCTATTTCTAAAATCTGACTGAGGATTTTCACATTTATGTTCATCAAAAAGATTGGCCTGTAATTTTCTTTTATAGTTGGGTCTTTATCTGATTTGGGAATCAGAATGATACTGACCTTTGCAAATGAATTTGAAAGCACTCCATCTCTTTTGGTTCTTTCAAGAGTATCACAGGTTAAAAAAAAAAAAGTGTCACGGGTGATATGACACCCATGAAGGTTTCGTATAATTCAACAAGGAATCCATCAGTCCTGGGCTTTTTGTAGTTGGTACATTCTTCAACGCTATCTGACTTTCACTGCTTGTTATTGGGTGGTTTAGTATTTTTGTGTCTTTTAAAATAGCTTATGTAATTTGCATGACCCTAGGAATGTGTCCATTTCTTCAAAATTTTCTAGTTTATAGGGACATAATTCTTCATAGTAGTTACTGGCTTCTGGATTTTGGTGGTGCCTGTAGTCATTTCATCTTATTTCTAATTCCATTGATGTGAGCCTTTTATTTCTCTTGCTAAGTTTGGCTAACGGTTTACTTATTATTCTTTGAGAAAACAGCTCTTCAATTCATTGATCTTTGTTTTTTCAACCTTGACTTCACTGATTTCTACTGTGCTCTTCACAACTTCCCATCACTTTTGTTTTTCAAGTATCTTAAAAGTTCTTCAAACGTGTATTTATTCCAGCTTGCTCTGCTTCCAATGAAAGCATCACCTGCTTCACTCCTGGATGTTCATGTGTTATTAGAGAACTGCTAGAAAATTACCAAACACATCGCTACTGGTTTCCTGAATTGGCCCTGCTTCCCCGTTTTCAACTTCAGACTGTTCTTCCATCCTTCATGTCTAGAGATTACTGACAATTACTCCATAATTCAATCTGCAAATTCTTCAGGGACTCAATGCTACAGGCAAACAGTATGATTCGAGCTTGCCTTTTGCTGAACCATCTGACTTTGCTGTGAAATCCTCTTTTTATATCACTTCTATCAGCATATCTGTGCGAGGATGCACCCTTAAGGGGAAAGTGAGGAAAAAGAGGGCCTGGGCAGAATCTTACTCATATGGGATCAATGTCCCATCCGTGAGCCCCATTTCTTCTTATCAGTTTCTCTTCTAAAACATAAGTATGAAGTAAAACAGTAACCAAAAAAGTAATTTCACCACTTTCTACCTTCTGGCATCAGTCTCTGGCCCTCATAAGTTTGCAGTGGCCTTGCTTGCATGTGCAGCAATCTGCACACCAGCACGGCCTACGCCTTGTCGCTCTCTCTTCACACCCCCACCCCTGTTCAGCCCAACAGCACAGAGTGGTCTATGTAGCCTGTCTTCTGTCTTGAGTCTATTCTGTATTTTATGGGTTATTTCTCCTCCCCTTGTCATTCTTCCTGTCTCTCTGAAAGTCTGTTCTTTTTTAGAATCTGTATCTATGTATAGCATTTCTTTACTTTTAAAACTATTTAAGAAAAAAATCTATAACTAGCTTCTATTTTGCATTCCTCCACTCCTACTAATAATAACATAATTGTGTAACTTCCTTCCAAACTTTCACATTACTTCCACCTCCTAAAATGATCCTTCCTTTATTATATTCAAGATGAAGTCCAGTGTAGGAGTTTCTGTTATTTCTTCATGCTTCCTCAGGGAAACCATCTGGCAAAAAAGTTTCAACAGCCCAATGTTTAGACAAATGAAACGGGAGCACTGGCTGAGAGCTCTATGGACATCCCAGCCCTTGTTTTAACTTTATATGAACCGGGAGGCACCCACCAACAGCACCTGGGCAGCCAAGGGTGGGAACTGCACAACACTGCTCCCTTTCCCCCCCTTCCCCCACTGCTGCCCAGAGTTGTCCTCGCCTTTCCGCACACTGCTGCCCAGTGTTGCCTTTGCCCCTCCCACGTCATTTCCCAGTGCCATCCTTACCCTCCCCCACACTCCTGCCCGGTGTCCTTTCGCGCTCTTCCCCACACCGCTGCCCAGTGTCTTTCTGCACCTTCAGATGCATGCACACCAGAGGCAGGCAAAGAATGGTGGTGACACTTCAAGGCAAGAAGCCTGGTTTTCCATCTTGATTTGTCTCCTCTCTAACTAGACAGCTGTAAGAAAGTTTCCTCCCCAAGCAGAGCTCAGTGTTTTCCTAGGAAGATGAAGATGACAATATGTACCGCAAAAGGCTGTTTCGTGGTCATCAAAGAAGACACACATACTCAGGACGCTACTGACAGGCTTTGTGACAGAACAAACACCTTTTTAAATGCATAAGCATAGCTATGAGCATTATTCTCTAGAAGTCAAGCTAAGGCAGAGCATGCTGGGTATTTATTTTCATCGACCATCTTCTGTGGTATTTATTTTCAAATGAAGCATTTTTATCTTTTAAATCTAAAACTGATTCCAAAAAGAGTGACTCTCCATTATAAAAGTACCTGAACACCTTGGTTTATCATTCATTTGTACTAAGGATGCTACAACGGTAACTCTGCAAATCCTAACTTGGAATTCTATTGTTGCTCTGTGCTATTCAGAAGAGGCAGTACAACTGAGATTATCGCTCACCCCCACATTCCAACATACCTCTCCCTCAAGAATGGTTGGAGTTTCCTCATGTAACTCCATTCATGGGATACATACAACGATCTTAAAAGAAAAAAAAAAAAAAGGAACATAAAAGAATGACAGAAATTACTACTCTGTTCTGGTCACACCATCCCAACCAGGCTGCCACTTGCCATGTCCCTTCCCTGTGCCAGGCACTTTACCATGCTGCCCACCTCCCGTGGTCACCCATCTGTCCCCATGTACAGCCCACTTTTGCTGTGAACTGTCTCAGGGATGCTGAGCAGGAGGATACAACAACCCCAGAATCTTGTAGTCAGAAGATTAGAACTTGTCTTCCTCAGCAATTTCTCCTATTCCTCTGTGGGGGAAGGTTCGTCAGGCAGGATCCTCTCTGTGAATGTTTCCTGCCAGAGAATGATGTCTCTGGGCATTTTTACAGCCTTTTGCTCTCCTTCACCCTGAGTCAGTCAGGTGCCAATCAGCATAACCTTCCGATGGGAACACTGGCCATGGAGAACAGCAGCCTCCTAGTATTCCCAGACTGCAGTCGTATCTCTGCACAGACATTAAATCTCTGCACCAAGCCAGTTGCTTGGTGTGACAGCACCAGCTTGAGGCCACCTGCTGCTTCGGAGTAGCCGAGAAAACAAGCAGTATGCATGCCCTGCTAAGGCAAGGCAGGCATGTGCCCAGACACCCAAACCTGAGGACAGAAGTAGACAACCATGTGGCACCTTCACCTATCCACTCATCCACCATCCACACCACTCCTCTACCATGCCTGGAACCTGGAGGATCGCTGCATGAGGGGAGGGTTCTGGTTTTCCATTGTGTGCTGTGCTCCCAATGTTTGAACCATTGTATTTGTGGTCAATTGAAAGGAACTGGGCCTTGAAACTGAATGAATGTTGTGAGCTCTGTGTAAATCCAGAGCTAGATGAACAGTAGGCCAGACAGATCACCAGCAGCATGCTGGCTTGGTTGTTGCTTCCTTTGCCACAGGAATGATGATTAATCAGGACTTATGTCAGCTGCTCTGTGATGCCTGCGCTCTTTGCCCACAACTGTCCATGTCAAGCTGTGCTGCCTCCTACCAAATATGAAGGTGAAGCCACAATTTCCAGAAAGAAAATTTCAAAGTGCTCATACTTATTCCAGTGCACATAGCGTATACTGAGATACATATTTTCATTAAATCCACTTAGAATACTGCACAATTACAGTCAGTATTCACAGATTTCAGAAAGCAGGATAAGCACAATAAATTTATTTTAAGATACAGATACAATCCAGTTAAAATGCAATGATCCTTGACAGTGTCATTTTCTTTTTTCATCCTACACTAAATAGAACCAATGAAATACTGTTGATAGCTGGCTTATAAGACACTCAAAGTTTCTGGTTCAGAATAGGATTTACATATTTTGAAGTAGGTGGTTTATTCTTGACAATGTCCTCAGTACTTCCTTCTTTTTAACCAAAAATCCCATACCAGTAGTGTACATAATTTCATAGTCTAAGTATAAGTCAAATTTTAAGCAAAGGAAAGGTTGGTCAAGTTTTTCAGAAGTTTTGAAAAACATGTATCTGAAATTTAGAGTGAACCAAACAGAATTTCAGTAGAATTGATTTTTTTTTTTCCTTAACCCAGATACTGTCTAATTTGGCCTGTCCATGTGGCACATGGTTTCCAGATTAAACTCTTTTGGAGACCGACAATTTTAGCAGAAGAGGGGGAAGTGAGAATCTGTGCAATCACAGCCAAGTTGTCTAAGTTGGCCAGTCCTCTGTGGTTCACGGTCTGAACTGCAGTGGGACCCTAGGAAGCTGTGACCACTGCCCAGCAAGGCAGTCTCCCCATCAAGCTCCGGATACAGTATAGGAAGGATGAGGCAGCATTCTGGTGTCTGCAGAATGTCTGTCCAGAGGGAGCGCATGTTCCACTTGGGGCTGCTCAGGACATCCAGGGCTGTACCCAGGGAGCACCTGGTGCATCTCGGGGAAGCTCCAGGGTGGTATGTTGGGCACCTGGCACATCTCAAGGAAGCTCCAAGACGGTGTCCAGGCAGTGCCTCCGCATCTCCCGTCCTGTCCCAGGAGGTATGCAGGGAGGTGTCCAGGGAGCTCCTGGCAAGAGTCTCAGGGACCCACCCAGAGAGCTGTCCAGGGTGTACCCAGCACAAACTGCCCAGGGAGGATTACTGGAGCACCCAACGTCTAAGTGACGTTCAGCACGGTGTCCTGGGAGCACCCTGCTCTGCCTCCAACTGTCACCCAGAGCACAGCATAAAGGTGCAGAGGCACGTTGTACCGTGCACCTGGCGCGTCTGCTGAGCATCCGCTCCGCGTCTGGTGCCCTGGGCTTGGCCAGGTCCCCAAGGCCTGACCTGAGACCTTGCCTGCCCCGCTCCTCTCCCCGCAGGTAGCCAACCTGCTTCGGCTCTTCCGCATCCCCCAGGTGAGCTACGCCTCCACCAGCGCCAAGCTCAGCGACAAGTCCCGTTATGACTACTTTGCGCGCACCGTGCCGCCAGACTTCTACCAGGCCAAGGCAATGGCCGAGATCCTGCGCTTCTTCAACTGGACCTACGTGTCCACCGTGGCATCGGAGGGTGACTACGGAGAGACCGGCATGGAGGCATTCGAACAGGAGGCACGGCGCAGGCGCATCTGCGTGGCGGCAGCCGAGAAGGTGGGACGCTCAGCGCTGCGCCGCTCTTACGACGGCGTGGTGCGCGAGCTGCTGCGCAAGCCGGGGGCACGCGTCGTGGTGCTGTTCACGCGCGGTGACGACTCGCGCGAGCTGCTGGCGGCCGCGCACCGAGCCAACGCGTCCCTCACGTGGGTGGCGAGCGACGGCTGGGGAGCTCAGGACAGCGTGGTACGCGGCAGCGAGCGAGCAGCGCGGGGAGCGCTCACGCTGGAGCTGTCCGCACATCGCCTGCCGCAGTTCGACCGCTATTTCCGGGCGCTTACACCCGCCACCAACCTACGCAACCCCTGGTTCCATGACTTCTGGGAGCAAAAGTTCCAGTGCAGCCTGCGTGGGGGCTCACGGCCCGCGTGTTCCGAGCACCTGGCCCTGGACAGCAGCAACTACGAGCAGGAGTCAAAGATCATGTTCGTGGTGAACGCCGTGTACGCCATGGCGCATGCCCTGCACCGCATGCAGCGTGCGCTGTGCCCCAACACCACCAAGCTGTGCGACGCTATGAAAGTGCTGGACGGCCGCAAGCTGTATCGCGATTACCTGCTCAAGATCAACTTCACAGGTGAGGGGCGGGCAAAGCGACCAGTGCAGGGTGAAGTCCAGGGAAGAACGCGTCCCGCTGTCCCTGGGCCAGGAAGCCCTGTGTAAGGGCCACAGAACAAGGTGCTGGTCCCCAGGGTGCGGGGTCAGGGGGGTGCCATCTGCATGGACCACAGCTGGAGCTCAGCTTTACAGGTGAGCAGGTGAGGTGTGTTCCCTTGGGGGAAATGGGGTGAAATCCAGGCATGACCCAGGTACCTGTGCCCCATGCAAGGAACCCTGTCTGTGTCAGCACCATAGGAAGGGCTTGACCTTGGGGTGCATGATCCCAGAAGGGATCACCTGATGGAAATGAGCTTCACAGATCAGTGGGCAGCGCGCCTGCGTGCACAGGGCTGTATCGCACAGGCAGCCACGTTCACCACTCCCACCCCACCAGTAGCAAGCCAGGTTCAGGCCACAGAAAAGGCTGACAGCTAAGCAGATTCCACAGGTGCCCAGTGGGCTTCTCACTTGTCCTTGAGTGAACATCTTGGCTACCACACTATGGAAATGAAAGGCCCGTGTAAGTCAGTGCCCACTGGGGTGGCTGCCTGGCAGGGGCCAAACACAAGGCCATCTGTCAATAGCTGGTCAGTAGCTGTAGGGCGCATGCATGCAATGTGGCCTTTACTCTTCTTGAGCAACACTGACACCTTGTTAAGGAGCACGAACGTACAGCCTGCCTCCAGGTGATCTCTGCAAAAGACACTCTTAGCTTTCACAGTGGGTAAAAGAAACCATAACTGTTGCAGAGGCTCATTAGGGACAACACAGGGAGGGAACCCAGACCTCGGGGACTTTGAGGCACAGTGGATCATCGCTCAGCTATAGAGGAACGTTTTCTGTGGCTCAAAGGAGTAAGGGATTTTCTCAGTTTGTGCTATGAAATGAAGTGGCTTTTCCCAAGCTTCAGTGTGTCCACACCGAGGGCTGACAGACATTCTGGTCAGCAGTGGCCTTGCAGAGGTGTGTGGGCAGTGTCTAAATATGCTCTAAATAGTTTTAGATATAGTACTTCATGTAACTTCATTATTAACATAAATGAAATCTTTAGTCTTGCATTCTGCACTCAGGGCACCCAAAATCAGCTCATTAATGCCCTTGTTTTGGGGACTGGAATCCCAGCCATAAAATGGTAAGTACTGATGTCACTGAGCACAGAAGATGTTGATGCCCAACCCAGAACAGTGCAAGGTTCTCTGTGCCACAGGGCTTCTCCCCAGTCTGCAGTCTTTCTGTAGGTGCACATGGGGGTTCCTACCTTGCCCTGCAGGGGTATTGATAAGTCAGGTGGGCTGCAAGATCATAGGACTGGTGAGTGCCACCTCAAATTTCAGAATCCTCACCCGCCCAACAGTCTGGAAAATAAGCACAAATACACCATCATGCATTCTTAAATATCTTCTTTATTGAGGGACAAAAGTAGTAGGAACCAACTAGATCTGTGTTCTGCCTTCCTCATCTGATGAACACAACCTCTTGCCATTGAAAGGATTGTGGAAAGCAGGAAAAGGCAAAATATAGGGGTGCCGTATCCACAGGTGTAACAACTCATATAGAAATGACAACTTGTGAAAACAGTAGTGAATTAGCATTCATCTCAAAATCCTAAGTCAGTCCCAAGACTGACTTAAACCTTGGAGTTAGTTAAAAAGAGTATTTTATCAAGCAGACTCAGTCACCGATAAGCAGTGTTCATAATGCATTTAAATGCTGCAGACAGCTATGTGCTGCAAGGGGCCCTCATGCAACCCTTGGTCTGTATTCACTGCATGCATTACTTTGGTTGTTCTGGTTTGTTCCTTGCTCCTTAATATGAGAATACACAACTATAGCCACTCTTCCACACAAAACAGTGCTCTCAGGCTGCAGGGAGCACTTGCAACTGGCTTTATGGAACTCATACATTTTCCTTCATCTGACTGCTTGGCAGTGGAACACAAAGAAAGATGAACACATAAGGCCATTATTTGAGTAAATAAAATAGTGTTTTCATTTTGTCTGTCCTGTTCAGTTACTGGCTTTGGTTCTACAATTGGGCTTGGCTGCACAGACCTGACCACAGAGTGCTATTTTAGTCTCTCTACTTGTTAGACATTGCCATCATTTTCCATCTCTGAAAAGAGGAGAGAAGCAGGTTTAAACCCAAGGAATGAGAACAAATTTAGAGCTGCCCTGAGATGAACATGCTTAGCAATGAGAATCAGACACAAAAATTCACTGGAGACACAGTGCGCAGCTGTGGGAGGGTGTCAAGATTAGCTGGACAATGTGTTATGAGAACAAACAGAAAGAGCTGCCTACAAGAAATCAGCATTTCTTGGCATGGTGTGTGCATGTGCATGTATGTCAGAATCTACATGTATATATGTATATACATGTAAATGTCTATCATTTTATATGTTAGAATGTAGATTTAGAATACCAATGCCATCACCCAGTAATTTGTATATAACAAAATACAGTTATATACTTAGATAGGTATTAAGTAGGTATTTAAATTAGTATTGGACCGTACACATGCTATGCCCCATCCCCGTCACCTGCTGGCACATTGAGCCTTTGTGTCATGTCTGTTATGCTTGTTGTTTTGCCCTCAGACTGTACTAGAATCACCATGAACTGGAACATACCAAATGTTTTTTCTTTGGTAGATATTCTAAAGCAGGTGTGTTTTGGTAACATGACTGTTGACACGTGGGTGAGGCACAGCAGCAGATGCCCAGAAGATGCTTCAGTCTGTCTCAGGGGTTGAAAGAGTCCTCCAAGGAGGAACAGCAGCCCTCTGTTCACTGCAGGATGAGCTTCCAAGCCTCCTGAGATTCTGAGCAGGCGAGCTCACTCTTGGGGCTGTGCTGCATCCCACCAGGGCATGTCCACATTACACAGTGTCAGCACTGTGTGAAGCTAACCCGAGGGACGTCCCAGAGCAGTCAATACCTGGTTCAGTTCCTCCTAGCAGAGCTTCCACTGGAGGGCTCTAATGGCTGCCCACTGGGCTGGTGGCATTGGTCGGTTGGCCACTTCGTCTCCCATGCCTCCATCCGCCCAGCCTGCCCAACTGTCTTGCTAGCTCTGCCTTTAGTCGACACTCAGACTCTGGCCTCGTCTCATCCCTCCAGTCCTCATGGGGTTGCAGCCCTACCTTTCTGCCACCTATTGGCTGATGGGCTCCTGCCCATTTCCAAGCAGCTACTTTCTGCTCGCGCAGGGATCAGGATGCCCCTCTGCCTGCAGAGCAGGGCAGGGCAGTGTCCACATGCACTACACCATTGGGGACATCCGCATCATTGGTCACAGCCCAGTGCTCCTGCTCCTGCAGGACTTGTGTGTTGCCTTCCCGGTCCTGGAACAGTGCTGTCCACCCCTGAGACCCCTCCCCTGTTCTGACCTCAGGCCATCCCTGCTGCCCTTCTCTGCCTCTTAGGCTCCCTCTCCATCTCCCCCTTCCTACCATTATGGGTGTACTGCCTTCTTGGAGAGTCCAGCTCTGCCAGCCCAGAAGCAGCCACACCCTCCTCCCAGCTCCTGCTACAGGCACCCCATCCCTGTCACCTGCTGGCACAATGGGCCTGGGTGTCATGTCTGTCATGCTTGTTATTTCACCCTCAGACTGTACCAGAACTGCCATGAACGCAGGAACCACTATCAGTTTTGCTCCCCAATGTGCCCAAATCAGACAGAGTGCAGCGAGCTCATGTGCAGTGCCCACCTCCAGATTCACACACTCTTCCCATGCTCTTATGGACTGTGAGCCCACAAGGTACAGAGCCTGAGCTCCTCAGATGTCAGGTCCCAGTATGGCATCCTGCGCGCAGCAAACGTTACATAAATGTTTACTGAACAAACAAGGAATTAGAAAAATAATCAATAGACTAATCATGATTCTTGTGTGAAAATTTAATATATATGTTTTATTCATTAACAAATGAATCTCCAAAACAAGATACCGTACACACTGTGAGCTCTGCAGTGGCCTGCTTGCACCTAAACACTGCTCAGTTGAGTTGCATCATGCCTTTAAGATAAGCTCAAAGCTAAGTACCTGCAGCTTGATGAGCTCTGTCACTGCCCTACAGAGAGAAAGACTCCAGCCTGAAAGTGATTTGCCTTGGGCCCCATCTGGCTGGGGCAGGGCCAGGCCAGAAGCTGTGCTGCCAAATTGAGTGCCACTTTCGAAGGCCCAGATACCCTGGAAGGGCAAAGTCCTCTATCTCCAGCACCTGGCAGCATGCTGCCTGTGCCAGGCTGGAGCATAGCACTCACTGAAGGATGAGGCAGGGTGCAGAGGTCAGGACATGGTTCCATGTACCTCTGTAATGCCCTTGGGCTACTTTCCACGAAAGCAGCCCGGTCACACAACTAAGCTTTCCAAGGTAAGCCTAAAATTCAAAACTTTAGCATGTTTTCTTAATTTGAGAAGCATTTTTCAGTTAGTAAAATCTTTCCATGGAAAAGTCATCATGTCCAGTATCCTAAAGTAGGTCTTCTGATAAGAATGGTACTGGGGATGTGGCTTCTCAAGATTACTTTGAGAAGAACTCTGCATTCTCCTCACATAAAAGACTGTGAGCTCCCCTCAACAGCAAGAAGAACCACACCCTTCACTTCTCACCCAGCGCAGAGACCAGAAAAAGCCCTGGAGTTGCAGAAGGGCTGCTGCTGTTTTGTCTTGGTCTCTTCAACTGGAAAATGGTGGTGTATCTTGTGCATGCACATAGCTCGGCCTTTGAGGCCTGCCTGATGGCCAGGAGGACATGTCCCTGTCCCTTCAGGACCAGTGAGCATATCAGGAGTGCACAGGAGGCCGGCGATGACATCTGGTTTCTGTTGCTGGTTTGCATGGTTGCTCGCTGGTGTTTTTCCTTTCTGGACACAATGAAGAGACAGACGCCCGCGAGCAGGACCCAGAGCCCGGTAGAGTGGCCAGAGAAGCAGAGTCGGAGGGCAGGAAGCCCATCTTCACAGTGAGCTGCCTCTGCGAGCAACACCTCCCTGGGCCTGGGCCACTCCCAGGGCAATACTCCAGAGCCAGGAAGGGCAGGTTTTCTGGGACACTGCACTCCAAGGACCGCATTTCAGCTGGCTCCTACCCAGCCAGGCTGCCTCTGGAAAAGCACAGGGCCCCAGGCCCTGCACGGGAGCCAAAATGGTAATGGCCAAGTCCCTGGATGAATGGGCTTTGAAGTCCCTGAAAGAGCACGCTGCGCCTGATCTTGCCTCCTCTGTGGAACACCACGGTTCCCACACAGCACAGAGCTCCAGTCCACTGATCAAACGCATTTCCACCACATGAAGATAAACACCCATGCGTCTTTCTTCCCCCTTTCCTCTAATCAACTTCCTGCATTGCAAGAACAAGGTTTGAACCCTCCAAGGCAGCACTCAGGGCACCTCACTTGCTTATGCATGGTGTGTCTGTGCTCCTGGAGCTTGAAGCTTGAGAAACAAGCCCATTTAGGGTCACGTGGGAAAGCAAGAGCCATGCAGAAGCTGCGTTTTCTGCTCTGGCCTTTGCTTGCTGCTGCTACTGCTGCTGTCATTGCCACTGTTAGACAGCTATTACTGCTGCTTTATAATCCTCAGTTCATTTTGATTTATTCAAAAAGCACTCTGCCCCAGTGAAGCATGAAGACACAGATCCTACTACCTCACTAGCAGGAAAACTATTCCCCAACATTTTAGACACTGGTACTCCACACCAAAATCCCTCAGAAAGGTATCTGGAGGCTGGAGAAAATACTTGGAGTACTTTAATCTACATTTTATTTATTAATTCTCACAAGAACCTGCTGTAGCCAGGCCTGATGGTGCACACCTGTAGTCCCAGCCCTCTGAGAGGCAGTTCAAGCCCAGTGTACAATGTGGCAACGTGCAAGACCCTGTCTCAAAATGTAAAATAATTTAAAGAGGTATAAGGATATTGCTCAGTGTGAAAGCCCTGGGTCCCACCCCCAGTGCTGCAAATAATAATAATAGCAATCCTATAAAATAGGTAGATAATTATTCCCCTCAATTTTATAGATTAAAACAAGTCCTGCAGTAGTTAAATGACTATCTTAAATTTGCAAAGCTACATGCCCTTCACAGCCAACTGATCTCTGCCCTAATCACACATTATTTTCGTCTACTACTTCCTGAGGAGAAAAAAGTACCTACAGAAAATGGCAGTTATGCTACTAATTGCTGTGCATCGCTCTATGTTCCAGTGTATTGCTATACCATCCTATATACTACTATATTACTAATTGCCATTTTTTCTAGGTACTTTTTTTCTCCTCAGGAAGTAATAGCAGAAAATTATATGTGATTAGGGGATACATTGGTTGGCTTTATTTACTTTTGTTTAGTACCAGGTATTGAACTCGGGACCTTACACTTGCCAGGTGCGCGCTTATGCCACTGATCTACATCCCCAGCCCAACAGGTTGGCTTGAAAGAGGCTTATGCCTGTATTATCTTTGCATCTTGTAATACAAACAACTACTTTGAAGATAATAATACTTAGTATGCTAACCATTGGTACTCTCCTACAATCTTGTTTTGAAATTTTATACCATTATTTTTGCTGTTCATTTTTCTTTTCTTTAAGCATTTTCTTTAAAGAAGAAAAAGATAAAATGGGCGCTTAGCATGAGAGTGGCAGTGACAGGGAGTCTCCTCTTGCGTACTCGCAGCCTCGCAGCAGCTGTTTAGCAGGGCCCTCCATGCGCAGGGACTCACAGCATGACCCTCCAGCTGCGCGGTGCGCCCCCTGCCTGCAAAGTGTCAAACTGCCCAGTATCTGCAGTGTTACATTCTTACCAATAGTAAATTGCAGGAAAAAAGTCATCAAAATGTCCTAAATTGTACTTAAGGCATTTTTCTTCCCTACCACCCTGTTCTCTCACTTTAACTCAAATCTCCGCACTTAATTAAAAGTAAGTTGTTAAAAGAAAGAGAAGTACTGGGTGTGAAACTTTCAGGGTTCCTGTTCAGGACCATAACAGTTCTGTGACTTCAGAGTGTTGGCATATTTTCTTGTTGGGTTTCTTGTCCTTAGTGGATGTTGGTAATTGTTCTATATGTAAGATCTCAACTTTTATTTCTAAAAAAATTAGATGTCACAGATTATTTTCATGAGTTAGATCTCTTTAAGAACTTTAACCCAAGGTTACAACCTATCCACTTATCATGTAGTAGCACCCTACCAGCTTTTGGGGGCGCTTCGAACAAAGACACCTCCACCCAGAAAATGTTCACAAGTCTAGTAACGCCTTAAACTGTGTGTCAATTTTAATAAAAGTGGAGAGTAAGGAATTTAGAATGCAAGACAATAGCAGCATCCATGGGAGAGGCTGCCTGCATACCCTTGCCCCGGGGGGAGGGGTAGCAGCTGGAGTCTTTGTGGTAGCGATGGAGGCAGGGAGACCAGAGGCAGTAGGTCCAGAGCCTGCAGAGCCTGGTAAGAGTTTTGACGTTACTTCTGAGGTTAGACATTGCCAGGAGACTTTCAGAAGTGACAGGCAGTGTGAAAGACTCCAATAGGGCACATTTTAAAATGTGGCCACAGATAAAGGCTAGAGAAAAGACCCATCTATGCTAATACCCTGAGTGGTACCCTCTAAAAATGTTCTGGGTTCTCAGTCATTTTAATTTCCAAAGTGAAAGCCATTGAATTAAGCTCTGCATAGTACCTAAATTCTCTTTGCTGTACAGAGTACCTACGCTCAGGTGAATTTACTGCTTGTTTTCCATTGTCATTTTTACCCTCAAGGCCAGGTTCAGGCTCTTGCCAGGATAGCTTTGCATTGCAATCAAGAGCTGCACGCTCCTCACCAGTCCCACCTGGAGTGTGGTTGTGGATCTCGCCTAAGGAGAACATCGCTGAGAGGTTTCACATAGCCCTGCACGCTGGGAAGCAAGGCACCCTTGCCAGCTCGCATGCATGTGCCTCTGCACCCCAGAACAACTCTGGCCTAGTTGTGGGGCCTCACACCACTCCTCTCCTGACAGGAAGAACACGGTGGCTTCTTTCCTCCCTACAGTATGTGTCACTAAGGCTAGGTGCTCGGCTCCATGTCATAGGCTTATTGATCAATATGCTACTTCTGCAACAATGACTGAATCATCCTTCTTATGTCAAGTGCTGAAAAAGGGACAGAGAAAGGTCACTGAGGAGGCAGCTGTCATCTCCCAGGAAAGCCAAGTGTGCACCCTGAAACAGCACCAGGCAGGATCACTGGGGACTGTAACAGGGGTGTCAGGGTCTGAGAGTCACCCCTTTGGGGCTGTAGGAGTAAAAACATACCTTCTTGTGCGGCATCCCATTTGATTTTTGTACCATTCTTAAACTATGCTTCTTAAACATAGTTGAAGGGACCCAGAGAAGGCAAGAGGAGTGGAAAGAAGGCCTCCAAAGGGGAATGTGAACTGTGAGCAGCTTGGAACCTGGGCAGGCCCTCCTTAGTATGCATGGCATGCAGGGCCTGGGCAGCATTCCTGCAGGACCTCTCACCACGTGGTGGGGTCATTTCTTCTCCAATTTTTGGTGACCTTCTTTCCATTTGTAAAGAAAAACACAGATTCTGACCTGTGAACATTTATTTAGTATCATTAGGCATTTCTGCTCATTGCTAGAGAAGATGTTGGAGCCACTGCACGGCTGTGCACACCCGGAGCGGCTGGGAACCTGGTGCACACAGGCTGTGTTGCCAAGAATAGTATCAGTGTGACCTGAAGCAGAAAGGCAACACTGTGCCAGAAATTCATGACACTTATGGCTTCTGGTGAGAAGCCAGGCTAGAGTCCATGTCATCAGGAGCTTCATACTTGGCTTCCACTTCATCAGGAATGACAAGGGAATCTTCCTTGGTTCCTCCACACTGGGAACTGTTTCCCGTGATCCATGGGCTGAAAACAGTTTTCTTTGTGAATTGCAGAGTAGCACCTTTCTTGGAGCCAGCCTGTGGCTAATGACTGTCGTAGGGGAAGTGAGCAATCACCGTACACACAAAATGCCAAACTGGCCACAAAAGCTGCCCCCTGTGGTGACTTGTGGCAGCTCCATGCCCCTGAAGGAGCCACTCAAGCTCACACATGTGTGCACATGTGCACACAGCATGCAGACATTCACATATTTCCATACTTCTCATAGACTCCAGGAAGTTATTTGTCCTGGAGTCTTTTCATCTCATAAAAGGAGGAGTCCTTTTCTTATTCCATCAGGTCTTACCTGGTCAGCAGGGTGCCTCATTCCACGGACATATCTTCCATCTTCGTGGGCCAATGTCACCTCCCCTGTTTATTTTTAGCTCCTAACAAAGTTTCCAGTACCTGTATTTCCCTGTGAATTGCACCCTAAGGGAGACGTCGGGGGACAGAGGACTAGAGCACACACCAGTGGCCGCTGAGCTGCGGCTGTCCATGGCACTCACAGTGCTACACTCCCAGAGCACCGTTAGAGTGAAAGTTCACAGCAAGCAACAACAGCAAAGCTTTGCTGTGGGCTAGGGAAAAGCATTTAGTTTTGTGTCTTTTTAATATTTTTTCCAGATTGCAAATATGGAGAATTGACTTTTGAACTCTAAGCCATTTTTAGCCCAATCCTAGAAGAAGCAATAAGTAAGTGAGTGGCCCTCAGAGCCTTCCTCCTCCTTCCTGGTGCAGGGCCCCTTCCCAGGGATGGCAGCCCTGGGCACTCTGGAGCTGAGTGCAGCCTCAGGGTGGTGACCAGTAAGACAGTCCTTTCCTCCTGAGGGTGCACAGGGTGGAGCCTCCAGACCCTGAGTCTTGCCCTTTGTGCCCTTCATGCTGCTTCTCACCATGAAGCTGGAGGGGCCTTGGGGGAAGCCTGAGGGCCCTCACACCCAGGAGGTTGTTGAGGGAGCTCCAACACCCATTCTTTCCCCATGTTCTGTCTACTGCATTTCACTTGCTAGCTGGAGACCCAAGGCCTATTTATATGATGCAAAGTGTATGTAACAGAACTGTAATCATTATTAAAATATAGTGTTGTGTGTATGTGTAAGCTACATAACTGGTGTTTCATGACTTACAGACTTAAAATTTACCAATTTTTATTCAGCTGAGCAAGGTTGTGATCCAGAACAGAAGTTCTATCACTCTACTCACCCAGCGTGAGTGGAAGCATCATGTGTCCTGCAGTACTCACAATCATTGTAGCTGTTTTGATTGAAATGACGTGGTAATAGATACCCCACTTTGGGTGGAAGTACAAGAAGGTCATAGGTACTAGCAAGGGCTGTAAAACGTGAGCAGAGTCTCAGCACTGAGGAAGATGACTGCGTTGCATGCATCAGACCAGCAGTGGTGGAGCCAACCCTGAACACATGTGCCTGGAGGCTGTGCACAGAGAGAGCCACCACCCGAACCCTGGGGGACAGGCGAGGGCTGGAGGGACAGCTTCCTCTGAGGCACTGACCTTTACGATATCTCAAAGAGTTTGGAAGGAAATTCCCCAGGTTAGAATCTGCACTGCTAAAGTTGGGCCACAAGAAGATAAACCAACCCCATTTAGAGTAGAGGTCCCAGGAAACCAAACTGCCCTACTCTTCCTAGTTCCAGGGAGTGCTAAGGGGCTGCAGCCCAGCAGAGTTGGAGAGACGCAGGCGGTTAGCCCTGCACACTTATGCAGATGACGCTGAGGTGGCCAGCCCCTCCGAGTCCTCACACTGTAGCGCAGGGCTCAGCACAGCTTTTCAGGGTGTGGCTGACACTGCGTAGGGAGCCAGCCTGCTGAGAGGAGGGCCTCCTCCGGCCTGACTTCCCCAGGGCCACACCTTGGCTGGAGCCTACCAGGGAATCGCTATGCAGTTCATCTCCCTTTGGTAAGGCCAGGGGGAGAGCGAGCGCTGTCTCCTCACACTGTCCCTCATTATCAGGAATTGGAAAGTCACCTCAGAGTGCAAGACTATTTTTCTCTTTTTTCTCTAATTTAAAAGTACAACATAAAAATAAATTGTATTGTGTTTCAAGTAATAAAATCCATGCTCATCTGCTAAATGTGCAGAATTCTCTCTGTAAAGCTAATTAGCTAGATAAAAGGTCCATATCAGGCTTTAAGCAGTTCCTGTCTCTAAGGGCCTAACTCAGTAATTAATTATGTTTCTGTGTCTCCAAAAACATTTTTCCAGCTTCCTGGGTCTTTAGAAATGAAACAACTTGGGTATCGTGCAAAATATCTTAATCTCTTGATCTGTTCAGAATTTAATCAAGTTCCTATGAGGAAGTAGAATTAAGTGGCTTTCCAATGAGTCCTGCATATTTTCATCATTTAATCAGTTATTTACCTCAGAGTTCAGATAAAACCAGTTGCATCCTTTTTTTTTTTCATTTAATACAGGGTCTACGGGGTCTCACTACATAGATCAGACTCTTAATGAGGAGGGATGCTGTGTGGTTAGCCCTGCACACTTGTGCAGATGACCCTGAGGTCGCCCAGTGACCAAAAGCACATACCACCACACTCTGTCTCAATTGCCCCTCTCAGCACACCCTAAGGGAGAGGCCAGCACGGCACACCCAGGATTGAACCCCGGCCACTGCACTCTAAGCAGGCTCTTCAGTCTGCTGAGCTATCTGGCTGGCCCTAAAACCAGTTGTATTCTTAACTGCATTTTCAAAGTGTTGTTAACAGGAGAGTAACCACCTCTTTGGGGTTAGTGTGACACATCGGTTGTTTAACACCAGACTTTACAGTTGGGGGAAGGAGGTTTGGCACAAAAGTGTTTGCTGGGCACAGATGTGTAGCTAATGGGCCCCCTTGGTCCTCTGAAGACTCTGGATGCAGGACACATAGTGCACCCGTGGCCACGTCACAGTGGCAGCACAGTCACAATAATTTATTTCTCCATAAAAGAGAATGCCTTAACAATTCAAGACTTTCCAGGAGACATGGGATTTTATCAGTCAGAACCCAATAGTTGCTTGCTGAGACACCCTAGAGTGCACATGGGATGCGGGGCCTGGCTCCAGGAAGAAGGCAGAGAGGCAGGCAGAACCTGCCCCAGTGAACCCTCTGTCCAGCCCCACCATGGTGGCCCCATTCCAGTTCACAGCACTGGCCGCACTTGTAAAGGTCCCCTAGAGAGCACCCGGGATAAGCCAGGATGGGCGCAGGCAGCTCAGGCTCACGCTGTACCTGGGCCTTGTGGTTGGCATGCTGGACAGAATGAGCCTGTTCACCTTCTGTGTGTTCAGTCTCCAGTGCCAAGTCTGAAAATCCATCAAGTCACCCCTGAGAAAGAATAAGAGGAGTAGAGCCTGCAAAAACACCTAGTAGATGCAGGCCAAGCAATATCAGAAACAGCTTTCAGAAGGTACAAGGCCACCTCCCAGACTGGAGATGTGAGTGTCACATCAAACAAAGCTGAGGAGAGGGTCGAAAATTTTAATTACAGGTTTCCTTTAATTAGGAGCTCCCTTGCTGTGTTTACCAAACAGCTAGTAGCCCTGAGGGGGGAGTTAGGCTCTTTAAAATCCTGTTTTAATCTCCTTTGTAATGGCAGTGTATAAGTTACCTGGTCGGCCTCCGCCTTGGGCAGCACATAATTTTGAATTAAAAGGCTGATATCCACCAAAAGTTCCCAGAATGTTTCATGGTCTCGGTGAATTATGCATTAAACAGAATTCTTTAAAAAGAAGACAAGAGGTTCCTTTGGTGTCAGCCAGAGTTTTCATCATATTATAGACTATTAATTTCTAGACTCTCTTGGAAGTGGTTTCTTGAAATCTGTGTTCAGCTTAGGACTCATTACTGATCTTTCTCTAACCTTTATATTTTATTTTAACAGCATCATACGTCACCCTGCAGGTGACAGGTTCTGGCAGAAACCTGGTGGTTCATTTCCTTGGGAGTGTGGGGTGGAAACACAGCAAAGAGCAGTTTGCTGCAAGCCCGCCATCTGCTGGGCGGACTGCGCATTTGCAGCAGCCAGGAGGAGGGGTGCTTGAGAAACTGAGTCCTGCTCTGGAGCCTTGCCCCGCGCAGGGGCCCCATGGAGGCCTGAAGGCTCACAGGAGATGGCTTTTGTGGCGCTAGAGGTTGCATTTTGAGCTGTGGTCCTTATTCCACATCCAAAGGTAACACTTCGAATTATTAAGAAAATAAACACTTTTCCCTTTACACTGACAGAAGTGTGCCCAGGTTCCACCTCCACATGCAAATGAAAATTCTGGGAGAATTTACCTCATACACAGCTCCATTTGCTGCTCCTGTTCACATCCATTCTCCACCCGCCCAGCCGTGCGCTCTGCAGTCTGTGAGGGTTGTGCTTCCTGCACACCCTGGGTCAGACACGAGCACACACATTTTACACCCACTTCTAAGGGTGGAAACGAGCGCTGTGCCTAAGTCTGCCAGAGCAGCACAAGCCGGGCCTGCCCTGCGCCAGGTGCAGCACCTCACTGTAGGAAATCAGTTCTCGTAGACAGCTCTCAGCCTGAATCTCCTGCCAGCTCTGTGCCAGAAGAACAGATAGAGATGAAATGAGCCAGTGCAGTGGCTGTTCTGGCTGGAGCAGAAGAGAGACTCGCCTTGGGGCAGCTCATCATTCTGTCTCTTAATTCCTCCATGGGGAAGGTCATGCAAAGGTCAGTGACAGTTTGGTCGGCACCTAGCAGGAAGGGTCCATTCTTGATCATCGGTACAAACTGCCAGGAAATAGGTGAAGAAAAAAGCAGAGAGGACCCAGAGCTGCTCACATATTTAGAAACAAAATGAAGAATGTCTGTCAGGATTGAGGGAAAGAGCAGTTGGTACAGTTAAAAAAAAAAAAGAGAGAGAGAGAGAGAGAGAGAGGAAAAATGTCATTTTTTTCCTAGTCTGTGACCAGACTGCCCCCCGCAGACCCTGAGCTTGCCCTGGTATAGACCAGATGGGGCTGCGAGTTGCTTATTACCCTATAATTATCACCATAATTTTAAAGTTATGAATAGCTCTCTCTAAGGAAACAATGCTTTATATGTCCCTCCTAATGTGTCTCGCTAGGATTGTTATTAAATTATAAAATAGTACATTATTGAAAGTTAAGCAAAAATGCCATCACCCTCTACGCTGTATTCCATGGTAGATTTCCTTTGGGGAAATACTCAGCTCTCTGGCTCACTCTCAGTGAAGTGAATCAGAACAGGGCCATGATTCCCATCTTATTTATGAAGATGAAATTAACTGGAAATGCAGCCTAGCCCTTCCCCCCGGAGTCCTCCCACACAGTGTCCTGCATGCAAATGAATGCTGCTCAGCGAGCTCTGTGTGTGGCCTGGACTTGTCACTTTTTGGATTAACTGCTACAGAATATGTAAAGTCCAGATTTGGCTGGAAATCAGGGCAAGAAACAGGAAACATTTCTCAGATTCTCCGAGATGCAGGGTTCTGCTGTTGTCTTGTGTGGCTATGGAATCCGTTTCTTTGTCTAACCCTGTAAAGACCTACAAAACATCAGCCACACCTTAAGCCCTGCACCCACACGTGAGCCTGGAGGTGCGTTGGCATCTGCCTTCGAGGAACTGATCCCCCGCAAAACGTGCACGTGTGAGCAGTGCCGTGCCAATGCGCTCTGACTCGGCGGACTGTCGCTTCCGCCTCTGCTCCTGGCAGCATCTGCGGTCCTGCTCACCGAGCTGCACTCCGCAGACGCCCACACCGCGCACCGCTCTTCCCCTTGCTCCCTGACCTTGGCCCCAGTCTGCTTTGCAGCTTGCCCCTCGCTGTCCTGGGTCTGGCTGCCTTCCCCATTAGCTCTCCCTGTCTGGTCCCCAACGTCAGCATGCTGCAGGACAACCCCGAATGTCTGCTCTCCGTCCCTGGTCATTCTGCTGGCATCCAGAGCTGTAAATACAGTGGCTGTCTGCCACCTCTTCCTGGTTACCTAAACATCTCACAGTTCTCACATTCAGCTCAAGACTAGAGGATCTTTATTTTCACCTTTCCTCCCCTTCCTCTACCTTTCCACTCCCAAAAGACAAAAAAGTCTTGGACACTATCCAGGCTGCACATTGCCGTGGACTCTTGCGACCCTGTCCTTTCCTGTCTCACTGCTCATCTCGCACCTCCTCCCCGTTCTTGGTGGCTCCACAAGCCTGTCCAGCCTGGAGAGCTCTCTGTGTGCGGCCCCTGGAGTGCTCCTCTCTGCTATTCTTCTTGCTAAGCATAGTGCAAACCGCACTTCCCTGAGGAAGCCTCCCTGGATCGCTGTGCAGCCACGCACCCTCGCTCTCCGTGCCTCATTCTCATTTTAGGTTTTGTCATGGTGAAAGGGAAAACTGCGCAAGAGAAATTGTTCATTTTAAAACTTAGTTCTTGAGCCGTGGAGATAGCTCATTGGTTAAAGCGCCTGCCTGGCAAGGCCACCACATGCCTGGCCACCCAGCCCTGAGGCTCACCCTGCTGGCCACTGAGACGGGGCATGGTGGCACATGCCTGTAGTCCCAGTCCTGGAGAGGCTGAAAACAGGAGAATCACTGTGAGTCCAAGCTGGGTGGTGAGACCCTGTACCAAATACATAAAATTTAAAAAAAAAACTCGGTGGGCCAGGGAGATAGCTCAGTAGAATCAGCCCAAGGGCCTGAGTTCAATCCCTGGCTCGGAAAAAAAAAAAAACAAAAACTTGGCTCTCTTGAAGCTGACTTGCTCTGGAGCTGCTCTCCGGCTCTGTAGCTCCTTCCCTGACCCCTATAACCAGGACAGTGTAACCATGCTCTCAGGGTACTTGGTTGTATTTGGTAACTGGTGGTCTTCAATCTGACCCTGTAATCTATGAGCTCATCCCTCTACCTCACTGCGGCCACTCTATCTCCCTTGATACCCTGCTTGGGCAGCATATGAAGTCCTAGAATGGGCCTCATATTCTGGGAATGATCATGACCAGTGGCCCTTAACGTAGATCGATCTGCCTCCCAATCCTGGGCATGGTGTCAGGGTTTCTGCTTGCTGTGCAGCAGCACCTATCAAATTGTAAGTTGTACTGAAGCTACCAGGCTAATTTCCATGGACCAAGGGTCAACAGCCCATTGGTCACCGTCTCATCCATAGCATATACTGGATGTGAGATGGATGGATGGATGGGTGGATGAATGAATGTTGAATACTATGCAAATACAGAAAAGTACCTCATATTCTAATTTTGGAGGGTCAGTGGAAAATAGTTCATATGTTGAGACATAGATAAGAATCAGACAATCAAATGAAGACCCAGCTAAGGAACTGTGTTGGCAGAGGAGCGGGTAAGGCAGTGCAGGACTTGCAGGGTGGGGATGTCCTGGGGCTCCTAAAGCAGGGCAGAAGTGGTGGGCATAGGGTTGGGGTGGGGGATGAGCAGGAGGAGGAAGGTAAGGAGGACAAGGAGTAAGCTGAGGACAAGGAGTAGGCCGAGGAGGAAAAAAAGGAGGACAAGGAGGAGGAGGAGGCTGAGGAGGACAAGAAGGAGGAGGAGGAAGAACAGGAGGATGAGGAGGAAGAGGACAAGGAGAATGAGGAGGACGAGGAGGAGCAGGAGGACAAAGAGGAGGAAGAAGAGGACAAGGAGAATGAGCAGGACCAGGAGGAGTCAGCCTTTGCTGGGTAGGTAGGAAGATCACAGAGGACATCAGTTTGCTGAGAACTGCCACTCCTGAAGGTGAAAACTGCTACAGGGTGAGTGCCTTTGAAATAGCTGTCAATGTGTGTCTTGATGCACGTGTGGGAAATAATGAATCTAAGAAAAAAACATGTTTCACATTTCTCCTTTGCTGTGCAACAATTGTTTTCCTTCCAAAATCATGCACTATCCAGCAAAGCTTTGAGAAAAGGACTTTACGCCCATTCCAATTACAGCCTGAAAGACTACTGCTTGTGCTTCAAATGAGGTACCATGCACTGCATTCAAGAGTGACAATCGTAAATCCTGCTGTGGACAAAAGACATATTCCAAGGACAATTTAGAAGCCATTTCACATTGAAAAGTGACCACCACCACAGCAGCAGTCGGGTGGAAAAGCTGCGATCAGGCTGTGGGCCACCACACCAGCCACGCACAGTGCAGTTACAGGGCGCATGGACTCCAGGTGTGTGGCCTTCTAACCCTCAAGTGCCAGAGCTACAGGCCACCTCTATGCCTTTCTAAAGCTGTCCACCATGAATCGTGAAGTGGGAAGTGCTTGCTAAAGTCAGAACAGCCCAAAGCCGCCCTCTTAGCCTAGGGTGGGTCCAGAAAGTGCATTTGTGAATCTGTGCCCAGCTCCAGGTGCAATGAAGGCCCGGAGGACTTCTGGAGCCCTTGGAGACTTACTTTCCATTCCAAAAGTTCTGTTCACAGCTTACAATGTTAACAGCTGTGGCTGATATTTCATTCCTGGCTCCAGAAAGGCTGTTATTGTACAAATATAAATTCATATTTTTATCAAGTGACTTTATGAATGAATAGTCACACTGGTTTCAATCTAAACTCTGCTTGGCTCCATAACCAGTACTCACACCCATTTTGCAGGCAGCTTTCGATAAGGAGAAGCTGTGTGGAGAAGCAGATACACATGGAGAGGGTGTGAATGATGTGGAAGGGAGCTGGGCCCTCGAACCCAGCACCAGCTGGCTTTGCATGGCTGTGTCTACTGTGCCTCTGGACGGAGCTGACCAGATCAGGCTAGCAGAGCAGGAGGAATGTGGGACATCCTTCAGGTCCCAGCAGAGCCTTGCTGCTCCTGCCACCATAATGACTACAATGGAGTGCTTCAAATAAATGAGGAAGGCCATGTGCCAGGTTCCTTCTACAGTCACTTCTCTTCCAAAGCATGTCCAGCTTCTGGGTAAGCGGTCTGCAGGGTTGACACCAGCTGCAGAGGTTACTTCTGAGCGTGAGGGCCCTGTATAGTCACTTTTCTTCCAAAGCATGTTCAGCTCTTGGGTGAGAGGTCTGCAGGGTTGACACCAGCTGCAGAGGCTACTTCTGAGTGTGATGGCCCTGAAACAATGCAGTGTTACTTGTGCATTTGTAAGAACTTTACAAAGTTACACACTCAGAGAATGTTCTGGAGCTTCCCGCTCCAGGCCTCCTGTTGGCTGGTCTTCCTGCCCTGGCTCCTAACTGTTACCCCCAGCATGTGTACCAGGTGTGAGGTATGGGATGCTGCAGCTGAAAAGGCACATGCCTACCACCCATACCCCTGACAGCTGTACCCTGCCACCCCATACCTGCCACCCCACCCCTGCCACGCTACCCCTGCCTACTGCACCCCTGATGCCCACACCCCTGCCACCTGTACCCCTGCCTCCAAAACCTTACAGGCTCTCTGAGCAGAAAGAGCTCCCTGCTTTGCAGAAGAGAACAAGTGCTCCACAGGAAAAGCATTCCATGTTTCCCTTTCTGTGCCCCCCAGGACTCCCTGCTAGCAGAGGAGTCCCTGAGTTTCGAGAGGCTCAGCCATTGCTCTTCTTTCTCTGTGCCCACAGACAAGGTTATGGTCTGCAACTGCAGTCCAGTATGTTGCCACTGCCTCCTGTTTCTTAGTTATGATCCTGTCGGGTGTGTTGTGTGTGTGTGTGTGTGTGTGTGTGTGTGTGTGTGTGTGTGTGTGTGTGTTTAATGTTTTAATACCCAACTGTAACAGAATGGCTGAGATTTGAGGTGAGGGACTCAGTTCATGCACAAGTGATTTTCAGAAGTTGGATGAGGACACTAGTGCAAATGATAAACCCTAAAGAAAAAGATTGAATAAAGAGCAAACATAACTAGAAAGAGGTAGGCTACATCCTCAAACTGTGGGTGGCTCAAGAAGTCTGCACCAAGCCCAGGGCCCACCTTCCAGTCTCATGCGCAGACCCAAGCCATCTGCCCATGCCTCTGAAACCAGCTGGCTGACTTAACAGTGCTCAGGCCCTAGTGGGCACAAGCTCACTCACACATTCGTTCCACACACAGCCTTCTGAGGATCAAGTCAGCAAGTGTGCAAAGCTTCTTTCTGTGTGTTAGGCCCCAAACTGCACTTCATGCTAACCCTGTCCATGGTCACATGAAATTTTTAAAATCCTGAAGGTGCCAACAAGTGAGAACACAGCCCAGGTGGTCAGGCCTGGAACTGGTGCCAGCCCTGTGGGTATGTGCAGAAGTTCTCTGGGCGCCTGTGGGCATCCAGTGTTGGCAGCTCCTTTCCTGTGCTCTGCACCCCCAGATGCCCTTTGTGCGTTCCCTCTCTTCTCTGCTTCCCAAGAAAGTAAAATTTTCCCTGGAATGCTCTAACTGATAGGCTTTTTTCCTCTTCCTTGACATTTTGAAGAATGAGCCTGCCTTAAAACCACCAGTCTCCTCACCTGAATAGCTGCTTGAAGCGAGGAATTCAGATGAGCCATCAAGCATATTGACTAGCCCCAGGTAGGGAGCTGCAGGGATGGATACAGCCAGGACAGCCAAGCACCTCTCAGCTATTGCACACCCCAACTACAGTTTCTGCGTGAAAGCAGGAAGGGAACTTTGAGTTCTTGGGGATGCACAAGAGGGGTGAGAAAGCAGCAGTGGTTAGAGATCTAAGGTAAGCGGAAATCACAAATTCCAAAGAAAGGGAATGCTGTAAAGGAGAGCCCAGCAAGGAGCAAGGACTCACAGCCAAGCACACCGAGGGCAGCAGGAGCAGTGTGTGGGCTGGCTCAGGGGACACAGGGCCAGGGAAGGCAGGGGTGTGCAGCACAGAGGGCATACACAAAGCTGTGGAGAAAAGACCTCCCGAGTGGAGCAAGAAGGTTTGGCCTGAAGATGGCACCCTGCGATGGGTGCTTTATTCAGTATTCCTGAATAAAGCAAACAAGCAAACCTGATGGCTCAGCATCTCTCGTGTGTGTGCAGCGCTTGCTGGACTTTCTCCTGGCAGACACGCCAGTGAGGGGCTCTGAGAGCTGACTCTTCTACGTAGCAGTGGGCACTGTCTTTGTTAACCAGGATGCACGATTGCAAATCTCTCTTCTTGGGATATTTCTTTTTCTCTAAGAACAAAAGTCTCTGGCAAGGTGGCTTCATGCAACAGCAATGCCATCCAGGCTTCTATGCAGCTGGAAGCAAGATGCTGGTGATTGTGAGGACAGTTCAAAAGCACGAGCAGAAGAAAAGGGGGAGGGGGCCGAGAAATCACCCGGAAGGCTTGGTAGCAGCACTCACTGCACCTTGGGTGGACCCACACGAGCTGCTTTCCACAGGTCCATGCTGGAGGGAGGATTTGAGTTGGGGTGAAGCAGCTGCATCCAGCCAAGAGGCAGAGATGGAAAAGCCACATGCACCACTGTGCCCGAGCCCCAGCCTCAGTCTCCCTCCTACTCCATTGCCACTGTCTTTAGTTGTCTGGTGTCTGTATGGAGGATTCAGAACTCCTACCTGAAGGTAAACAAACTTCTAAAATTTGAAGGCAGCTGTTAAATCACCAGGTGATCTGCTGCATGTCCCACCATTTTCCTTAGAGCACTCTGCCCCTTTTTTAATTGATTTCATTATTTAGAAGCAGCAGGGGGATTTCTTGGGGTGTCAGAACAGATGCATCACCCAAATCCTACTTTCTCCTTTTTCTTTCCTGGATTCTAAGCAAATAAGGATCAATAGCCAAGAGGAAACAGATTTCAGTTGTCTTAGTGCCTAGGTAAGCATCTCATCTCTCCCACCAATCTGCATTAAGAAGACTTTTCTGATATGGCTGGAAACAGGCTAGAAGCAAGCCCAAAGCATTGGTGTCCCTCAGCCCCCATCTGAATGGCTGCATCTTCAGAGTGGACCTCAAGCCCACTAAGTCAAACCTCGAGTGAGCCAGTGGGTGTTGGCCCTTGCTGCCCTGCCTGGGCAGGTAGACCAGAAGGCCTGGAGGAGGCTCAGAGGCTATCAAGGCCAGCCCTTGGGGATGGGGCAATGGTGCCATGGGTGTGGTCCAGGCCACTCCCAAGGCTGGCTGCCCATCAGGGGCCCTGGAGGTAGATTTGTTGGCTCTCCCAGTGCTGTGGTGTCCTACCCATGAGGGGAGAAGGTCCAGTGAATGTCGTATGCACACTGGGAGCATGCAAAGAAATTAGCGAGAAAGGACAGAAACTGGAGACAGAAGTTCATTTTCCTAGGATTGATGCTGAAATGTGATCAAAGAACAAAACATTCGTCCTTCTACAAAGGTCATTTCAGGGAAGCTGGGCAAACCTCATGTCCTTTCTCCAGTAATACACCAGATCCCATCATCAGCTGCTGATCTGGGTTGGCTTCTGATTCTGTTCTCTGACTGGGTCACTCACAGTGAGAGTCCCTGGATGGGGAGTGTGGGACTTAGCACCGGTTTCCCTCTCTGTGGCATGGCAGCAGTGGGTGTCAGGAACACAAATGTGTGGACAAGAGGGGAAGAGCAGAAGAGAGCTGGCATCTGCTCTGCTCACTCATACCTGGCAGGACACCAATGTCCGAACACCATTTTACCACGTGACCCTCACTACTAACCAGCTGTCTATAAGGCATCTGTGGGTGACGATCTGAGTTTTGCCAATTCCCTGTCCCCTGGCTGCTCAGGAAAAGTATGGGGTGGGAAATGTGATGATTTATTCAGGAAGGGTAGAGACAGACACAGAGGTGAGAGTGTTACATGTAAGAGCTACATCGGGCACTGTGACAGAGTCAAATTGACCTTACTAAGTGAATACAACTAGATAGGAGATAGGTAAGACTTAAACAAACTGAAATGTTTTGGAGGTGTGATCAATTTCTAGGCATGTTTTCTAAAAAGAGACAAAATAATCAGATTTGTGATACCTTTGACACCTTAGAATAATTCAAAATAAAATTGTGGCACAGAGAGGAGATCTTTCATTATAATTTTTACGTTGTCCCTGCAGTTATCTCCAGGGGACAGCAACCATTCTGGGCAATGCAGGTGAATTCCCTAGCACTGTGCAGACTTGCCTGATGACCAGACAAGGTTGCTTGAAATATGATTCAATAACACAGCTCCTCGCTGTGAAGAAGCGGACCAGGCTGCACTACAGCGGCTCAGGACCACATGACAAAGGAGCAGTGGCCAGTGTGCTGGCAGGAGAAGTAATTTATCTGTGCTCATGTTCTCTTTCTATAACACCACACAGTGTCAGATGTGTCAGGAAGGAGACTAGAAATTAATTTGCTTCCCCCAAGAAGCCCCAATGGCTGCGCGCTAAGCTGCTGTTCTTGTCTTCAGCACACTGGTCTGTAGCGGCTGGGTGAGGTTGCCACAGCACTGTTTGTCCATAGAGAAGGCTCTTGTGTACTTCAGAATGAGCAAGCTCACTCCATCAAGCATTTCTGTCACAGTGAGGACACTCTCCAGCAAATTAGCTCTGCTTCCAAAGTCAGACCCCCTCTTGACGGCTTGTGCTGCTGACTTCCGGAGCGTCTCCGAGCAGGAGTCTCCCCATGTGCGCCTTCCATTCCTGTCACACACAGTACACATGGTGTGGCACATGGGTCTGTGGAGAAGTCAGAGAAGGCAGAACACAACGGGCTGCTTCTGCCTTCTCTTCCACCAGGGGAGCAATGTCTGCATCCATCCAGCTTTGTCCCGGGGAGCCTTTGTTCCCTCTTCTGCTTTTATTCTCCATTTGTGCTCTGCTCTAGCCTGGTCACACTAATAAACATGAGGACAGGTTAAGTGTGTCTTAAGAAGTCACAGTCTATCCTCCAAGTTGAAATGTGCTGAAGAATCTGCAGCGCCCCGCAGCGCTCCTAGGCATTGGGCTCCCATGAGACCTCCCTAGAGCAGCCATCCTCCCTAAGGCTTCTCAGAGAGGCTGTTTCTCTGTTCCTGCTGCAGACACCAGGGTGCTGCTTGCCTAGGCAGGGCAGGCTGGGAGAGATCCAGCTGGCAAAGGCTTCTCAGAAGATGGAAAAGGGGAGCCATACGGATCTGTAGCAGCAGGATTTGTGGCAAAGAGAGGCTCCTTTGTGGGAAATGTATATGTGAGGAGAACAAAGACAGGAAGCTATAATCTATATGCTGAGACCATAAAGAATTCTCTGGTATGGGTGTTTTCCATTTACAGCAGAGGCTGAGATTTTCATACTGTGTCTAGAAGCCCAGCAAGGGATTCTCACTGTCAGCGCTGTGGCACTCTAGGCCACACCCTCACCTGTTCCAAGGGCTCTTACCGTGTCCACTGGGCACCCTGACTGGTCACCCTCAACCTTGACCACAGGAGAGTGTTCCAGATGGAAGGGCCAAGGGTCACTTCCTCAGATTCATGTGTAACTGGCCTGTTGTGTTCCTAAGATGACTAGCAAGACGAGTGACCTGCTTAGAAGGCAGCTAGCGCAGGCCTGCTTCCTACAATCTGCCTAGCCCAGTGCAGTGAGGAAAACAAAGACAAACAGTCCTTATCCCTGCTGTAGAGAGGCTGAGGATTTGGTCACGAGAGAGCTGGACAGTGGACACTCTTCCTATGTTCCAGTCTCAGTGTCCCCTGAAGTAAATGCACAGCACACAGGACCATGAACAGCTGAGTGGCACAGCATCCTGAAATTCATTCAGCACCAGCAGCCTTTGCATATATGTGCATAACCTTAGGCTAGGCTAAACCTTGTTAAACAAAGTGATCACAAAGTGAGCAAGCCAGAAATAAATTGGCAACTTAAACATTGAATTTATTGAGCATTAAAATGAAGAATCTGTGATTACTGCAAATGCAAACCTGTAAACAGTCAAACCCCCAAGTGGAAAAGTATCTTTGCAACACAAGCATTTGAAAAGGATCATTTCCGAGATTTAAAATTTCTCTGGAAATCATATTTCAAAAAACAGAAAATCCAATATAGCTGAGACTGGAAAAGATACTGTTAAGAGAATATTTTCCAGTTCTCAATCAGCTTGTGAAGAAGCACTCCACAGCATCCAGTGTCAGGAGGGAGCTAGTTACCCACAGGCCAGATGGGATACCACCACTCTCCATCTGAGTGTCTGCTTAATTGCATGGCAACGATTAAGAATCCCATACAATCTCACTGTCACACACACAAGCACAAACACATCCAGGGTGACCAGGCATACCATGCAGAGACTACCATTCCTCCTTGCCCTTGAGTCTTGCTTGCTGACTGGTGTTCAGCAGAACACTTGTGACTCCTGGCTTGGGAGCTCTGTCTGGTCCCAGGAACACACTCCGCCTACAGCTGGACCAGGGTGGAAGTGCCCTGCTGTTGGTAACTCTGCAGCAGCCATCAGTCACAACAGGGGAGCATTGCACACCTGACTTGTGAGCAGGCTGGGGTGCCGTACTCAGTTCCCCTCTATACTCCTTGCACAATACCCAGCGACTCCGTGGTGCACAGCCCCCAGCCTGACTCACAGTGTGCACCCTGTGGGGCACTTCTTCCTTTATGTCACAGTTCTCTGTTCCCCTAGTGCCTCCCTGATCAATTTCTCAAGCTCAAATTTAGTCTCAAGGGCTGCTTCTGGGATGAGTCAAATAAAAACACACCATTATGTAAGCTGAAAAGAAATATAAGAAAGAAATGTCTATCAACAGAAAAATGGAAAATAAATCGTTGCACATCATTTGAAGAAATACTGTATATATCATTAAAACTAAAAGCACAATTTATACAAATCTCACAAAACTTAATTTTCAGCAAGAGATGTTAGATACAAATAATACATACCTTATGGCTACATTAATATCAACTAAATATCAGCCAAACATGTTTATGGTTTGTACAGAAAGTATTAAATCCCCCCATGGAAATATGTTTAAATCCTAACCCTGGTACCTCAGAGTGTGACAGTATTAGGGAATGCAGTCCTTAAGAGGGAACAGAGTAGAGTAGTTCACTGGGGTAGGTCTTATGATCGTTCATATCTAGGTGCCCCCAAGAATTTCATATGCTCATTGTAGCACTGCTAGAAGGTGATTAGATTGTGGGGGCTTACAGCTGACTGAGTGTTTGGAGGTGTGGCCAGGACAAAATAGAAGGTCCCTGGGTATGTGGCCTTGAAGGGCTCATCTCCCTGCCCTGCCCTGCCCTTCTATCTCTGTCCTCAGCATTCAGGCCATGAGCAGCTATTCCTCTGCCATGCCCCTGTGTCATACTGTCCTGCCTTAGAGCTAGCAGACTATGGACCAAAATCTTTACAAACTGTGAGACAAAATAAACCTCTCTGCATTTAATTTGTGGGTATTGGATTTTATGTTTCAACAAGGAAGAAAGTGCCTTAAAACAGACTTTGATACCAGAAGTGGCATTATTCCCTTGTGCCTACCTAACTGTGGTTGAAAAGTCTTTGGAATGGGATCGTGGGATGAGTTTGGCAAAGTTTGGAGATGCTGGCTGGAGAAGCAGCTCTGGAACGCTGTAAGCTGAGGGTGATGGGAGGTTCTAATGAGAACACAGAAGACCAGAAAGTTGCCAGTGTTGCAGCTGGTAAAAACAAGCATCAGGAGGTTTCAGCTTGGGAGAACTCCATTGGTAGTTGGACTCTAGACCATGTGTATAATGCTCTGGTGGAAAATTTGTCTACATCTAACTCACATCCTACATTTTGCAGTAAAGTGAGACTAAAACCTTCAGACTATTGTGTCAGAAGAAATTTCAAAGCAGTCCAGTGTTCAGGTTGTAGCATGGATACTGTTTGATGCTTTGAGCCTGATTTGCACCTAAAATCAGAAGCAAAAGAAAAAAAACCTCTTTTTATAAAAAAAAATGTTCAGTTCCTCCAGAAAGGAAGGGTCTATAAAGATGCATCAGAGGAGACCTTTGTTACTGAAAATGCCAATAAGAAGAAGCCAAGTACACCACACTAGGACAATAGGGAAAATGACCTTACAGCATGACAGAACTCATTAAGGCCTTACCCTCCACAGGATCACATTGTAAAAGTGAAGGATTATTTAGACAGGAGAGCCCCCGGGGAGGCTGCACAAGAATAGCCACCTGCAGAACTTGGAGATTCAGCTGACAGTGCTCAGCCATGCAGGTACTCAGAGGTTCTAGCAGTCGTGATGCAAAAGGATTAGTCCCCAGCTAGAGGGAGCTCTGGAGCCACCTGCATTTGTCAGGGAGTGAATCTAGGACTGCGTGAGTTCGCTGGAGCATGGCTGTGTACTCTCAGTGGTGATTCATGAGCTATGTTTATTTCCGTTCTGCACAAAGTAACTGCTGATCACACATCAGGTGCCTAACCATGCATTCTTTTCCCCTTCATTCTCTGCTTCACAGCTCCATTCGTCCCAAATAAAGACGAAGACAGTATCGTTAAGTTTGACACTTTTGGAGATGGAATGGGGCGATACAACGTGTTCAATTTCCAGGACATGGGTGAGAAGTACTCCTACCTGAAGGTTGGCCACTGGGCAGAAAGCCTGTCCCTGGACGTCGATGCCATCCACTGGGCCCAGGACGCGGTGCCCACGTCCCAGTGCAGCGATCCCTGCGCACCCAATGAGATGAAGAGCATGCAGCCTGGTGATGTCTGCTGCTGGATCTGCATTCCCTGTGAGGCCTATGAGTATCTGGTTGATGAGTTCACCTGCATGGACTGCGGGCCTGGGCGCTGGCCCACGGCCGACCTGACGGGATGCTTTGACCTTCCCGAGGACTATATCAGGTGGGAGGATGCCTGGGCCATTGGGCCCGTGACCGTTGCCTGCCTGGGCTTCATGTGCACCTGCGTGGTCATCACTGTGTTTATCAAGCACAACAACACGCCCCTGGTCAAAGCCTCGGGCCGGGAGCTCTGCTACATCCTGCTGTTTGGGGTTGGCCTGTCCTATGGCATGACATTCTTCTTCATTGCCAAGCCGTCGCCTGTCATCTGCGCACTGCGCCGGCTGGGGCTGGGGACCTCTTTTGCCATCTGCTACTCAGCCCTGCTGACCAAGACAAACTGCATCGCCCGCATCTTTGACGGGGTCAAGAATGGTGCGCAGAGGCCCAAGTTCATCAGCCCCGGCTCCCAGGTCTTCATCTGCCTGGGTCTCATTCTGGTGCAGGTCGTGGTGGTGTCTGTGTGGCTGGTCCTGGAGGCCCCTGGCACCCGGAGGTACACGCTCCCCGAGAAGCGCGAGACCGTCATCCTGAAGTGCAATGTCCGTGACTCCAGCATGCTGATCTCACTGGCCTACGACGTGGTCCTGGTGGTCTTGTGCACAGTCTACGCCTTCAAGACCAGGAAGTGCCCTGAGAACTTCAACGAGGCTAAGTTCATAGGCTTCACCATGTACACCACCTGCATCATCTGGCTGGCCTTCCTGCCCATCTTCTATGTGACGTCCAGTGACTACAGAGTGAGTCTCCCTTGGGTTCTCATTTGTCCCGACCGGGTTCCGCTTTCTCTGCTCTCTGTCTTGTGTCCTGTCAGTGTTGTGTTCTATAGAATTTACAATGGACCTCTTTTATTTCATGTCATAATGAACTCAGTAATTACAGATGCCACAATGAGCCTTAGGATCATGTGCAAAATTTTACAGTGTTGTTTAAAAGTATTTAACCAGCATTTGCCTTGTGCAGATCACTTTGCTAGGCACAGTGGCAAAGACAAATGTTTTTACATTAATTCTGATTTCAGTATCTGACAATGAGTAGTATAAGAATTTTCTTCTCCTCGGGCACTTGGTTTTCAGTCGCTGTACTTCTTTTGTTTTCATGTATTTAGTACAGGGTCTACAGGGTCTCACTACCCAGATCGGATGGACTCCTAGTGATCCTCCAGTTTTCAACCTCCCAAGTTCTGGGATTACTGGCGCACACCACCAGTCTCAGTTGCTGTCTCAGTGCCCCTGGCATGGCACTCTGGGGATTGAACCCCAGTCCCTGAGCTATCTGTCCACCCCTATTCTCAGTATTTCTGAGGTCACCACAGGTTGAAGTTCCCTCCTAGCAGTGTGCAGCCTGCTGTTACCCTGTGATTTCACTGGATGAACTGCCCCATGTGCTGTCCTAAGCCTTTCATCTCCTGGTTACTAGAATCTAGGAAAATGCTCCATGTGGGAGGGTGCAGCAGCTAGAAGGCGCCAGTTAGGTGGGGAAGAAAAAGCTGCAGTGGCTTGGGAATGCTTCAGTCATTGACAGCAGAGGTAGAGCTCTCGCCACGAAAGAGAACATGAAGTAGCACAGATGGTGGCAACTACACTTAGATTTTCTACATTGTGTTCCTCTTTCAGAACATCAAGTTAGGCATGGTATACAATTTCTGTGAGTTAAAAATTGACTTAATTTTAAAAGTGTTTCCAGTACATATCTGCAGTGATCTTTTGGAGGAAGCTGTGCATGGGGCACTGTCCTCTCAACCTTTCTTTCTCCTGGCGCCCTGCCAAGGCACCAAGGACCCAGCCCCTGTGTACTGTTATCTACTGTTTGCTCTTTAATTTATTAAAAATGACTCCTCACTTTGTCCACTCAATAGAGCAGCTAAATGGGCTTAGGAGAAGATAGCAGATTCCCCGCAAGGTAGAAGTCACAGGCTAGTCTCACTCCTTGCCAGCACCACCAGCCCTGAATTGATGAGAAGCACCAGGGGCAGGCTGTACCTCTGCGTGGGGCTGTGCACTCCCTCAGGTGAGCCACCCATCCGGGACCCAGCTCCCATGATTCTCGCTGACTTACTGTCCTGCGTGTGGATTTGGGGTCTTCAGAGCCAGGGCCAAAGCCAGACCAACAGACAGTGCTTGGCTCACACTGCTTCAAAATGTTTGTCAAAGCTAGAGTATTGACAAATTTTAGCAAAAGAGATTTAGATCCTAGCTTTTCTTATCAAGGTAAAACACAACATGTGGGCCCAAATCCCTACATGTAGAAAAATCAGCAGGACCCAAGCAGCACTGCCTGGGCCCGGAGTACTGCTGCATGCACATCGCCGCCTCCTGTACCCCTTCCACACCTCACCACACTCCCAGAACCCTGTTAAGGGTAGTGCAGGAAACCCTCACTTTGGAACTCTAGAGCAAGACAGATTAAAATTTTTCCAGAGAGCAACAGGAGTCCATAAAGGATCTGCAACACTAGAAAAGCCTCCAGTATTCTAAGGGGCAACTGGGAAAAACTTGAGCACCAATTGGAAGGCTTACATCCAGTGCTTGGACCACTTGCAGTGACTTAGAAAACACAAATTTGATATCTTTATATAAATACAAAACTGCTCCAGTCTTCAGAAGGTTTATATCCCAGCTCAGGAGTATCCCTTGGTGAAGGCACAAGTAGGTCATCAGGGAATCCAGAAAATCTGGGATGGAACAGGAATGACCTCCAGGGGCAGTTGCTATGGCTGTGTCTCACAGCACCCCCAAAGCAGTCACTGGCTGGGCTTCTTCAGAGGTGGCTGGGTCTCCAGTGTGAGATGCGGAGACTGGTGCATGGTGCATGTAGGATCCGGGCATTGGACTAAGTGAGTGCTGCCGCCCCATGAAATCTGAATGAGATGCACAAGATGGAGCTGTGGCTGCCCTTGTTGTTCTGTTGCCTTCTTCACTGTGAACTGTTTCTCTGATGCAACACCTGGAGCCAACTGGTCACAGGCTGAAACCTCTGCAAACCATGACCTAAACAGACCTCTCCTTCTCTAATTCTGGGTGCTGGGGATTTTCTCTCAAAAGTAACTAAGACAGCAGTCATGCTGGTCACGCTCAGTTGGAAGCTGGATTGGGGTGAGGGCCACGGGGATGAGTAGAAGTTAGTAGCTTGACCAAAGCACACAAAGAAGCACTGAGTCTGGAAACTAGTTAGTGAGTGAGCTTTACTGTTGTCATTTGGTTGCTTAGGCAAAAAGCGACATGGTGAAAGATGAAAGGGAAAGGGAGGGACATCCCCACCCCTCACTCTGCTGGTGCTTTGCACACATGAGCTTACTCATCCTCATTGAAACTCTGAAAGCACTTCTGTATCCATCCAAGACATGAGTGAGCAGATGTGGGGAATAGCTAACTTCCCAAGTGGCACCATCATGAAATACTAGGAGTTCATCTTTTAATCAAATCCATGCCCTTGACACTATGAGGACTCACCTATCCTTAACTGGAAGGGTGGATTCCTAGCGAGCCAACAAGGAGAACTGATTGAACCTACAGCTAGTGTCCAAGACAGAGCAAGAACTTGAGTAAGAATTCAAAAATTCAAAGCATCTTCAAGAAATTACCCAGGATTTCTCCAGTGCTATCACCACCAACACTTCTTGGGGAGTTTAAGAATGAACCCCTGAGCAATCTGGATCAGGACAGACTTCAGACTATGCTGCTCAAATCATGGACATTACCCACAGAGGACTTCACCAGTACTGGGTAGTGCTGGGGTCATTGGTGTCTTCCAAACATGATTGAGCACTTAGAGACCCTGGAGACAGTGTAGTCATACAGGCAAGACCTCCTCCTAGGGTGACAGACTAGTGAGGGAGGGGATAAGGGATGAGGAGACATTCCCAGTCAATTGGTCTGTTGCATGTAGATTCCAGCCACCCTTAGAGTTAGTGAGAGCTAGGTCCTAATCCTGAGGGTCTATCTCCTAACGTGGCTTTCCATGCTGTACACTCAGGGACTGCTGTATCACCTGACCAAGGACCACAGCTTTTGCACACCCTGAACCTGGTGTGCATGCCAGGGTCACCATGACACACATTTCAACTCAGACAATCCACTGACTCTGAAGCCAATGCCTTCCAGGTGGTCTAAGCCTGACCCACATAGCATGGCCTCATGAATCCAGGATGAATCCAGGACATCTTCCTTGTCTCTTTGTCCCTATTTTAATATAAAGACAAAGGTGTCTTCTCACTCCTGCGCTGTGCTCAGTTGCAAGGATCTATCCAGATTCCTTAACATTGGTTGTTCCCACTGTAACAGCACCTTGGTTGTTGCTGCCAACCCAGCCCCAGCAAGTAAGAGTCCATGCCCTGATTGGGGCATCTTGGAGGGTGGACCTGAGCAGCTGGGATGGCAACAGAGGAGGCCAGGCTGTGCCCTTCTTCTGCCCATGCTATCTGCACCCCTGGGTCCCACCTTCCTGCCATCCCTTGGAGGGCTCCCCCCACAGCACCTCCAGAGGAGGGAGGATGGCCAATGCACCCCCACAACCTGACCTGCTCCTCTTGCCAATCCCTAACCAATGCCCCCTCTGGTCAGCATGTAAACCATTAATTCACAGACTTTACACAAGCCCTGTACACATCCCTGAACAAAGGAGGCCACACTCATTGCCAGATCTGCCAGACCACAGTGCTTGAGACTTTCCTTGGGAGGTGACAGGTCAGCCTACCCAGTTCTCCTGAGGATCTGTGGTTCAGCAGTCGCAGTGGCCATGCCTGAGCTCCTCAGACCAGAGGCAGGGCATGCTGGCCTCCGCACAGGGAAGGTGATACCTCCCCTCTGAAGCTTTCTGCTGTATGGGTATCTGAAAAGAAAGTGAGAACACAGACAGCTGAGCCCTGGGAGACCCAAGGAGAATGAGCCCCAACAGGGCAGCTGCCGGGTGGGCACCCAGGACCTGGACCTGTTCTGGTGGGCATCACTTGTTCACACAGGAGGACATTTGTGGAAGGAGGCAAGTTTTGTTTCATTTTAATATCCTTTATGTAATCTGTTAGTGCTTGGCCATGCCCAGGCCCCAAGCAAGCTCCCAGGGACATGTATGACCCCAGGCGTGCGGCACATAAGAGGCACCACAAGGCACTGCAGTCAGCACAGAGACACGTAAGCCGTGGACAGGCAGCCCTGACCTGTGTGCCCCTGGCTAGCAAGGCCTGCAGTCATTTCCTAGTAGCAGCCTCAGCACACTGCAGTGCCCCCTCCTGTGCCCTCAGCCCTGACGAAGCTGACCAGAAGAAAGCAGGGCAGCGTGGTCGGGCGGCTTTGTGGTCTCTAAGTCTGTGGTGGGAGAGGCTCTCCTGCTGTTCTCTCGACTTCCCCAGCTGTTCCCAGTGATTGGCCCTGTAGTGCTGTAGTCTGAGTTATCACTTCGGGCTTCCTGCTCCATCCGAAAGTGTATCCTGCCCCACCAGCTCTCTGCAAAGTCCCCAGCCTCCCCAATAGCCCTTGGATGACCCTGATGACCCCCCCACACAGCCCACCTGGGCCTTTGCTGTCAGTTCTCAGAGGACCCTCAAAGAGTAGCGTCTCTGTGCAGTGCAGCCAAGTTATTTTTTCTCACACCTGGGCTTCTGGGGCAGAGCCAGACCTGCCTCCACACCCCTGGCACCCTCACTTGGGGCCACCGATCCTTTCTGGGGATGGCCCCCTGGAGGCTGTGCTTGGGGCTCTTAGGAGCGGAGGTCATAGTGCTGAAACTCTCCCTCGTCGCCTCAGCATGGCTTTGGGTGCAAGGGGTGCTGATGAGGTATAGAACTGCTTAGACCAGGGTTCCATGAAAATTCATCTGGCCCATTATGAGTGGCCCTACAGTGGAGACCAAGGCAGGAAGGGTGGAATTTGCCACCCTCTCTTCTCCCATACGTCTAAAGGGCCAGTTGCACAAGGCTGGCCTTGCTCTCAGAGCCCAGAGCCAGGCAGAGTGGCCTGTTTACCCAGAGTTGGCCAAGGGGGCAGAGGAGCCTCTTCCTCACTGGGGTGGGGGTGAGAGTGGGGGTGGAGGATAGGCAAGGAAACTGAACTCTAAATGGACAGGGGTAGCTTCTGCTGTCAGCATTTACAATGAAACGAGGATCTCAGTAACTACACCAAACGAATAGAATGGATTTATTTTTATCAAAAGCAGCATGAGACCTCTTAAAGTTACAGGGCTTCATTAGTTACTGTTCAGACTTAGGTTTTCTCTGACTACAGGCTGGCAGGGACGCGGCGGCAGCACTGTGCTGCTTGTGTTTGCCTTGGACTGGAGCCACTAATGCCAGGGTCTGGTAGGAGATGCTCCTGTCGGGATCACTGTTCAGCACCGGATGTGAGGAGAGCGGAGTCAGACGTGCAGTTTCCAGCAAATTGCTGGCAGCCGAAGCAGGCAGGTGACAGAGTCAGAGAAGACGGGACGAGAGCCACAAAGCAGCGGGTGCCAGGCCTCCATTCTGGGACTATGTCCTGCCACAGCAAAAGTGGAGGGAGAGAAGCTGTGGCAGCCCAGAGGCCTAGAGAATCCACGGAGCTGCCAAACCGATACGTCAGAATTTCCGAGAAACAGAGACACAGAGCATGTGCCACAGAATGGTGCCACCAACTAGTTTCTGGTGCCTGCAGTACTGATGGGGAAGGTGGGAAACTGCTGATAGCCTAGGTCTGTCTGTGGTACGGGGAGCCGCAAACAAGCTAAGCTCATTCACCGCGCCACTGGCGATCAGTCACTTAGCCACAGAATATTTATGTTTTGCTACCTACCACTCTGACCTCAGCAGTTCATCACGAATGCCTTTACACAAACATGAGAAAACAACTGAGAACACCCACGTGGCAGCTCGGCAGCCGCACAGGCGGCATTCGCTGAGAAATCTGAAGCAGCCCCTCCAACATAGCTCCGCCCGGCTGGCTAGCCATGACTGGCCCAGCCTCTCCTGCTGCTCCTATCTGCGGCCCCCTCACTGACTGACTGCTCTCAGGGCCCTGACTGGGTCATCTTCTCTCGCAGGTGCAAACGACGACTATGTGCATCTCCGTGAGCCTGAGTGGCTTTGTGGTCCTGGGCTGCCTGTTTGCCCCCAAGGTGCACATCGTGCTGTTCCAGCCCCAGAAGAACGTGGTCACCCACCGTCTACACCTCAACAGGTTCAGCGTCAGTGGAGCTGGGACCACATACTCGCAGGGTGAGTACAGGCTCAGAGCGACATCCGTGTGCCAGGTGCAGTGCTGAGTAGCACTCACCTGTGTGCCAGGCTCTGGGCTAGGTGCTGGGGTGCCATGGTGAGCAAAAGGGCAGTAGCTGCTGTGCTGTGTCCAGTCCAGTGGGAAGGAAATGGTGCTGCCCCCTGCGCTGACAGGTCCAAGGGGCTGACATGGAATTCAGAGTTTACAGCCCTAGTTCAAAGCCCAAGACCCTCACTGCGGCATCATGCACCTCTCCCAGGAAACAAGCTGGGAGATTCCAGTGATGCTCAGCTCTTAATGGGCTCTACAGAATCAAAGGGAAGGGCTTTAGGGCCGATTCAGCCAGTTAGAGCTGGGCTCCAGGGACCCGACAGAGCTGTGGGCAACTAGAACAACTTAGCAGCACCCTTAAGTCTCCATGGGCATCACTCAAAATCGCACAACCAGCCCCCAGGGCTGTATAAGTGGCAGTATTTCCTAGTCCATGTACTGGGAATGAATAAATTCTTGAAGGCAGACCAAAGACACTGCACCTGGTCAAGTTTCCCCTCAGAAATATCCATTTGCATGAAAGCAGTGTGCTGTGGCCACAGGAGACCTGCTCAGCTGAGAAGGACCAGGCAGCCCTGAAGGTAGGTGCCTGTTAGCCCGCATTTTGGGAACACTTTCCTGCCCAGTGAAACTTTCAATGTTTTTTTCTTTAAAGGTCTAAATTCAGAACTTATTGTTTTAGCAACACTACCCTAACTAAACCGACAATAGAGTAGTATTATGAAACAAAATGAAGAATGTATGCAATAGCTCCATGCTTTTAAAAGGGTATTCATAACATGGGCCATCTGCCATTCGTCTTTCTGCGTCTTTTATTCAAAGTAGTCTTAACTTTGTGGACTTGACTTCGTGAGTACCAGCAACCACCAGTCGGCTTCATAGGTAAGAACACTGAGAACTGAACGTAGTTCTCAAGATTTCAGGGACTGAAGAATTAGGAGTTGACCTGGGACTTCTGGGTTGCAATTAAAACCTCTCCCATTTTAATAACCTGGAGCTGCCATGGTGAGATTCATTCCTGTGTCCAGCACTTGGGTCTCTCCCGCCTTCCAGAGGGTTCTAAGCACTGAGCACACAACAACGACCACAACAGAGCCTGGGCCCGCGGAACTTCCTGCCCAGCGGCACTCTGCGTACTGGAATGGGACCTACTTGAGAGTCATGAACTTGGTGTTTGCCCAGCATTTCCTTTTCCCTCCCAGACACAAGGAAGGATGCAAAGTGATAAACCAAGAAATGTCCTTAAATTCCCGCATTCAAGCACAGAGCAGTATTCTGCTGTACCCAGATAGCTCCATAACGACAGGTTGGAAGTCCACAAATTCAGCAAAGTACAGACCAAAAATATTTGAAAACTGTATCTGTATTGAAATGCACTCCTGTGTTCTCTTGTTATGCCAATGCAATACAGTCGCTGTCTGAGTGATGTCCACATGGCTCTAGTTACTGCAGATGCCCTAGACAGGCCTCACAGGGCACACTGGGTGGGATAGGTTGCCCACTGTCACTTCACGCCTTAGGAGAAGGGCTAGGCATGGCGCAGCCCTGTGGCCAACCCTGCACAGGGAACAGAGACAAAGATAACTCACTCTTCCAGGAAGCCTCCTGCTAGCCGTCAGCCCCCTACATGACTGCTGCCTGATGTTGGCACTGGCTTGGATCTTATTCTCACCAGAGGTAAAAACAAGGAACTCCTGCAGAGCTGAAAGTCCACACAGCAACAGGCCACTACCTCCCTTCCACACACCTCACCTCTTCCCAAACCACACCCTTCTCCACAGAGCAATCCTTCCATGATCTCTCCTGCTTTCTGAGTCAAAAATTCACCCATCTCGCAAGGCCTTTCCAACCTTCCTTCCGTGGCTTCCTGCTGAGGCCCAGCTGCCCTGAGGTTCCAGTTGGCTTCTCTTGCTCCCAGTCCTTAACAGAGGCTTCTCTGTGGGGCTCCAGAGAATAGCTCCACAGAAAGGGGAACCTGGCCTGGCCTGGAGCTGACACCGTAGGACAGGGACCGTGTTTATTCATCATGGTCAGGACTGAGCCTGCCTGAATTCCTGGGAAGACACAGACCCCTGCCCCCAGAACCCAGGCAATTTTGACTAAGCTACCCTCTGAGTCCTGGATTTGTTGATGATATTAACTCCCACTCAGTCTGCAGCACATGAGCAGGTCGGTGTGGACCTTGGTAAGCTTCTCAGCATGAGCCGAGGAAGTTAGCAGCGAAGATACTGGTACTGGTTCCTGAGTTGAGATGTTTCCCTAGAAAGACAGAAAAACACAGCCAAAACTCAAAAGCTGGCACGGAAGCCAGAGCACGGTTGAGGCATCCTGGAAAACTCACAAGTTGAGATTTTATTTTTTTACTGCTCTGTGCAGAAGAACAGTTCAAGCTACACGATTAATTAGTGCAGAGGAAGTCAGGAGAAGAATAAAACTTGAACCTTTCTTCATTAATCATCTGCATAGGTTCAGGCTCTCCAAGTAACTGTGCACAAAAACCCTCAATCTTGGAAACAGAGATTTGCTGCCCCCATCCATGGATAGCTGAATTCTGACTCTGCGGCTAAGGACAAAGCCCCGCTCTGTGCCAGGCAGTGCACCAGTTCAGCGGAAGTGGCCCAGGAGGAAAGCACACTTAAGTCTTCAAGGAACCAAAATGCCAGCACCCTCAGCTGCTCTGTCACTGGCCCAGGCTGATGCAGGGAGGCATGAGTTAACCTTCAGGAGGAAGGGTCCTGAAGAGGTGTGGCATCTCCCACACAGAAACATTCCCTGTGGAGGCCTGGGTGTCCCCAGGACAGAGTCACCCGGCCCCCAAGGAAATGTTTGCCAAAAGTGACCACCTTCTCCCAGGCAGACCTACTCAAGACTGCACCCTGCACCCGTCCCCAGTGCTTCTCCCACCTACATATAAGCAAATATCTTTTTATATGGATGAAAAAGAAAAGACCTCACTCTGCACTTCATTCTCCTTAGAAGCAAAAGGGCTTCTCAGAGCTGTTCCTAAAGCCAGGAAGGTGAGAGTGCATGATGAGCCCGTCATGGGCTGCTGAGCTGGAAGGAGGGACATGGAGGGGTGTGGTGGTGCACTACAGAAGACCCCGTGTGGCTGTGCAAGCCAGAAGGGAGGCTTGGATGTGGGCTTCCACCAGGGAGAAGGGCGCAGGGTGACAAGTTCCCTGCTGGGTTTGAACCCATCATGGACCCTAGACTTGGCCCCAAGGCCCAGCTTCTCTGCCTTGTGGTGCTCAGTTAGATGCCCGCATGCATGAGCAGCACCGTCAGCCAAGGGGCTTCTGCTAGGCGGGGACACCCACACCTGGGTCCCTGAGAAGCTGTGCAGGATAGAGACTGATTTTCCTGGCACACCTCACTCTCCCAGTCACTGGACAGAACTGGTGAGCAGCTCCCCTCATGGCATTCCTCTCATTGCAGTCTTCTTCATTTCACAATGAAAGTAGCAACACAAACAGAGCAAGACAACAGACTTCTGGTGTCCTGGTGGCCTAGTCCACAGATCCACAGCAAGTCAGCAGCAACCTAAGGACCTGGGTGGCCTCGCCTACAGCAAGGTGTGAGTAGCTGAGCCACTGCAACTCCAACTGTGGCCTCGTGAAAAAGAGCTGCGGGACGCCTGGTGTCTCCTCCATGTTGCAGATCCAGAAAAACATCATCACATGCCTCTGTCTAGTCCAAGGAGTCCCAGCATGGCTCTACGTGCTAGCCCACAAACTGAGCCAGCAGCCTCTGCACCACTGGCAAGAGTGTGTTAGACATGTAAGTCTCCAGTATATGGTTCAAGAGGAGTCTCGAGCATTCAGCCAGCTGTGCCACTCGCTTCCAGCCAGAATTCACCCAGGACATCAGTTCAGACAGCGGTCGGTCAGCGAAAAGGACCCAGAAGGCCTCCTTCCATCTTGCCCTCTGGAACAGGGGAGGAGGTGTTCTCAGGAAACAGGCAGCACTGTGGGTGCCAGAACACAGGCACTTGCCCCCTTGCTGCCCTCCCCGTCACATCACTGCTGTGAGCTGCTCTTTCCCAACCCTTATGTTATGCTCTTTACTGTTTCACTACCCTTTTCCCCCCAAGCAATAAAAGCCACTGCTGTAACAGCAATGACCACTGAGGCTGGGGCCAGATGGGCTTAGTCCAGATAAGCAAACCAGGGTCCTGGCTACTGGATTTCTCAGGAAATTTGGAAACTGGAATCAAAATTAAAACTCTCAAAACCTGCTCTGGGAGTCCTCTGGCCTCTCTGGATTTTCTATCTCAGCTCAGTTTTGAGATTCTATCTGCAGGTTGGTAGCTGACAGCAAGTATCTCAACACTTACAAGTTTGTGGATGATTTAGTTAAAAGCTCCCCCTGTGGCTCCCTTTTTGACTGAATCAGGACCTATAGGTATAGTTACAGACTCATCCCCCAAAATCCACCTGCTAGGGAGTCCAGCAGCAGAGGTCCCTTGTAGTCCCCATAGCCACACTGCCCACAGAGAAGAGAACCATGACAAGGCCTTTCAGAGGTGTGATCTGACGAAGACACACGTGGGCGTACTGTAACTAGCCATTAGCTAGGTGCTTAAGTGAAAAGTACAGTTTCCCTCTTACCTATCACTTTTTAACTAAATGCATTGGCCATCCCCCTCTGTCCTATACATTTGGATGGATCTCGGCCTAGGAGCTCTGCACCAGAGCTCAATGCAGATGCCTGCAGCCACACACACTTCCATGGGGCACCCAGCTCATCTCGTCTGTGGACACTGGTGCCATGCCCAGAACTCTGTACATAAACTTGCTTTAGAAAGGGAATGTGTATACATCAGCTTAAGCCTGTGCATTGCTTTCATGTGCTCTGAACCTTAGTACAAAACAAGCAGAGGATTTGACTTCAGTTTAGCATAATTAGTTCTCTTTCCTGCCTGCTCTTTCACTTCGTGGGAGCGAAGATCTCTGGAGAACAGCCCTAACTAGAAAGACTTGTGTCTCCAGCATGAGAAGTCCCTGCACATGGAAGAGCAGGTCTGACTTCTGGGGCTTGGGAACAAGGACCCTTGCCAAATAAAGGAATTGGGACAAAGTGTCAGCTCACTCGTTCATTGACTTTTGAGCCAAATGTCAGCTCTAGGCTACGGGGCCGTGTAGCAAAGTTCTGGTCATTCCTACGGCTGCTCCCATGGGGCGAGGGGACATGATAGATGAAATGTCAGCATACCCAGGTCAGTGCTGGTCAGCAACGTAGAGAAGGTGTGTGGAGAAGGGACCATCAGGATCAGGAGTGCCCCTGCAAAGAGGCAGTGGAGGCCTCTCAGACAGAGCAACAGGAAGGAAGCCTAGCATGTGAATTCCACAAAGGGAGTCGCATGGCCACTGAAGTACAATGAGGAGCACCCACCAAGCTCCAAGGACACCAGGGGGGCCAGTGTAGCTGGAGACCAGAGCAGCCATGAGAAGCTGGAGGCTCTGGTGGGCAGCTCATGGGGACTTGGGAGTCCGCGCATGTCCATCGAAGGCAGCGAGCACCCAGTGTGGTGGCATGGGCCATGTGATGGTGGGTGCACATTCAGGGTTAGTGTAATGAGGTGAAGCCAGGAGGGGTGGCTCAAGGCCCATATCAGCCATCCCTTCACCTCTGGACTCATGTTAACCACAGGAACCCCAGGGCCAATGAGCTCCTGGTCTGCATCTGGGTGGAGGAGAAGCCCATGAGACTAGAGGCAGTGAGAAAAAGGTTGATCAGTGAAGTGGTGCCAGCACTTCTCAGGCTCTGTGAGCAACTGATTACTGACTGCAAATTGCTCTGTGCCTTTTGAGAGGGAGAAGAAGTAAAGGACAACATCAAGTGGACGCTGGGCTGAGACTGTTTGTGGAGAGCCAGGGCCAGCAGCATCTCCTGGGTCCTTATCACCGTCATCAGAGAATCTGCCTGTCGGTCGACGGATGTGAAAGTTGCTATTCATTTTACAGCAAAAGAAGATGTGCAAAAGACAAGGGAGGTTAGGGAGAAAAGGGTGCCTTGAAGGAAGAGAAGAAGCTGAACCCCACTCTCAGAGCAGAGCACTGTAGGGGCAGGGGGCAGTGGACGCAGCCCCTTTCTGTGTCCTTTCATGTCTTCTTTGATGGCTGATCCCAATGGCCCCACCTTTCCTATGCCAGAAGGCTGGTATCAGATGACAGGTTAGGCTGATCCCAGATCGGAGATGGGTACCAAAAACAGGCTTGGCTAGCTTTGGTGTCAGGTTCGGGTCCACTGTTCCTGGCCAGGGGGTAGCAAGTCTCTGCCCTCGGTAGATCAGTCCAGCTGCTCAGCACAGCGCCATGCCCTCACCCCTCCAAAGAGGTAGTTGGTTGGAAAGCTGTAAGTGGTCATAAGACGATCCATGTCTTCTCCTTGTTTCACAGGGAAAGAATCACTGAGTGAGAAGTGAACTACAGCTGCTTCCGTACAGCCCTATCTACACGTTTGGAAACTAAGTCTTGGGCTTGTAAATTTTTATTCCCCAGCATAACTGATATCATTTCATATTAGCCTACTGCTCATAGTTCAAGACCATACATGGATCATACAGCCGACATCTGCAGCTTTCCATGAGGGATGCTCCTTCAGCAAGATGACCAAGCTAGTGGTGTAGTGTCCTTCTCTCCAGGTGAACAGTGAATGACCACACAGACCCAGGGACCAAGAGGACGGCAAGGCCACACAGCAGGGGGCATGGATCTCATGGCCATTGCTTTAAAACATCTAAGCCACCAGACCACCCAGAGCAGTCATTTGGGCTCACCAGCAGTGGTCAAGTGGCACAGATGGGGCAAATTGGATCCTCTCTCCTGTTAAAATACTTGTTTTATCTCTCCTGAGTGCAGCATCAGATACTGGTCCTTAAGACCCAGCCCCGCCTAACACAGTTGGTGGCAGCAGTAACCTGGCAAGTAAGTGTGTTCACACTGAATGAGGGCTCAGTACCTGGAAAGTGGTCCTTTTCTACAGAGCCTGGCCACCCAATATTACTAAGAGGATATTCCACAGAGCAAGACAAAGCTGTCCCGTGGCTGCACTGAAGAAAACTGTGCTGCCTACAGGTTGGATTCCCTCAGGAGACCAGTAGTGCTGCCAGGACCTTTTCAGTTTTCACTTGGAATGGCAAGAAGCACTGCCTTAGCCTAGAGCAACAGCTGCTGTTTATCCTGGGACCCAGGAAGGCCAAAGCAAGCTGCAACCCTCCAATTTCAGACAGGAAGGACCATTATAGAAATTTGCTTAACTGCACTAAAGAAAATGGTCTACACTCACATCATTAAACATCTTTTCATCAGAATAATGGAAAAGCTGATCACAAACACATGAGAGTCCTCTGCTCTTCCATGTACTTTGCTACCTTAGGGAATAACAGATGGGCTGATATGAAAGACACAAGTAAAATATTTATGAAAGGCAAAGCAATTGGGATAGTAAACTCATAAAACAATAATTTTGTCTACTATATTCAGCAACATGTGCAAAAATGAGAATATTTTTACATAATAAAATGCACAGTGAAAGCCACAGAAGAAATGGTAAAGCAGAAGCAGAAACATGGAAAGCACAGCTTCCTTAGGGAGAGAGAAGCCAGCAGGACTTTGTGGCTTCTTCTGGCTGCTCTTACACCTATTAGAAAAGCCTTGAGTTTGTATTCAGTTCCTCCCCTCATCTCTGGCCTGCTGTGCAGGTCCATGCCCCTATGGACCAGAGAGGGAGGCCAGGCCTTCTAACACCCTGTACAGTAAGGTACTTGGGGTGGGTATTAGACAGGTTTGCAGGCTGTCATTCCTACCTTGGCAAAATATACCTGGTTTTCTAATTTGGAGACACAGGCTCCAAAGACTAGGGCTCAACCCAATCTCTGCCGCAGTTTCAGGAGCGTGGCCATGAGAGAGTGGTATGGGCAGAGCAGACCTAGGACGGATCTGACACAGGTGTCTGCACCCCACCCCCCTCTCCTGGACAACCTGATCCCATTGCTCTTCGGTCTGGAAATGAAAGCCCTACCCAGAAATGCCAAGCAAACTTGCTCCCAGAGGACAGGCATGGCCTACAGGACCCAAGGCTTGGCTGGTCTCTCTGAGGGCAATGGATGGTTGCCCCCTCCACGTGGCTTGGAAACATGAAGGCTCACTTGTCCCCAACAAGCTGTGCCCATCCCTTCTTTTCAAACCATCCCAAGCATCCTTTGTTCCTTGAAACACAAATATTCAGATGATCATTTGGAAGACCTTTAGACAGGATCTGCTCCATGCCAGCAATAGACACATAAAGAAACAGACAGCAAAGCCTCTGCATGCTTGCTGGTCAAGATGTACAGGCGAACAGAAGTAACAAGAAGGGAGCAAAGCATCAGGCAGCTGCACATGGGCTCCATGGCATTTTAAAACAGAGAGTGTAAAGGAGCAGCTGCCCTGGCTCCCACAGCAGTGACAGCTTTCAGGGGAAGGGGGAGTTCAGAGGTGCATGAGGAGGAGCCAGGAGTGCGTTCGGTAGGAGAGGACGTTCCTGGACCAGCGCACACAAGGAAGCCATGGGAGGTTGCAACTCCACTGCAGTGCTCAGACGCAGCACCCCTGGGTGTCCGTGGGCGTGGGCCTCAGGCTGCCCACCTCTCCTGCAGGATGGTGATCCAGGGCCAGGAGTACCTGACAGTGGCTTAGTCACAGAACAGCTGCAGGACTCCACAATCCTGCAGCACCCCTGCTCTCAGCTTTCCACGAGTCTCTGCCTCACCATGCAAGTGCTGAGACAGCCTCGCTCTGCTGCTGTTGCTTAGGGAGCACAAGGGGAAACTCTGCACGTGCTCTGCACAAACATGTTCTTCTGAGAGCTGTCTGCCTGTGGCTGGCTGTGTAGAAAAGGAGCATTCAGGAGGAAGAGCAGAGACCGGTGCCGGTAGGACAGCATCGCGGTGCTCAGCACAGAGATGCCACTGGCTTGGCCCTTGCCGCAGCACGCAGATCAAAGAACCCGGATGTGAAGACAGGGTTGAGTGGAGTCACGACAGAGTGGACACCAGGACAAAAGGGCAAAGTGTATGCTGCTGTCTTTGGGGCCAGGCAAGACTATGGTAAGAGGGAAGGCTAATGGGGAGCAGGTTCCGGGACTCAGAGCTCTACTCTGTGCGGGGACTCTGTCCATGAAACTCTACACCTGGGGCCCAGCAGGCAGGCAGCCATGGGGCTGCGGGAAGACTGTGCCTCCATGGCCGGCCTCCGGCCTCAGCTGCCAGGGCTCCTTGGTCGGAGCTGCCCTTTGCCTTACACTTTCTCCTACCTTCCCAAGCTTTGGCAATGACACCGGAATTCAATCGAGCCTAGACTTTGTAAAGACTGAAATAAAGTCCTCCTGTGTGGATTATTTTACAGCCACTTTCCATCAAGCATTTGTCCGACATAATCCATGTTTAAATGTCTGTATTATAGAAGGTTCAGAATATGCAGTTTCCCTGCCCTGAAGGATGGCACAGCTACGCACAGACTCGCCGAGCGAAGAAGCCTGAAGCAGCTCCCAGCAGTGCTAGGTGGGGACGGGGGTGGGGGCGGGGGCGGAGACTCCGCGTACACCTCCCCACGCCTACCCTCACCCCCCAACCTCCCCTCCCTTCCCACCCCACCTCCTAAGAAGTTTTCCCACACACCCACCCAGATAGGATGTGAAATCCAGGGCCTTTAGACTGGTGGTGACCCACGGAAAGGCTTCAGTGCCCAGAAAATGGTGCATTGTCCCTCTGACTGGCACATCACCTCCCAATCTGTTACTGCTTTACAGCATTCCTATGGTAAATGCAGTTCTATGGGGCAAGAATACATCCACTACCAGACGTGCACACTTCGGCATAAGACTAGTTTGTGAGTCCTCAGGACAGGCCCAGGTCTCAGAGCATCTGGCGGTGGTCGGTGGCCCTGAAGCCAGCTCTTCTGCTCAGCTTTCCACCAGACAGGTCAGGTACACATGCAGAGACCTTGAAGGTGGCAGCAGGTTATCCTTCTCTCCTGATTGTGGCCTTCAGCCCACAGCCAGTGAGGGTCCCTGGTTTTGTCTACATTCAGTGAAAAGAAAGACCGGTGAAGGTGAAGACATTAAAACTTATGTGCAGCTGGATTTCTCATAGAACCCAAACTATACAAGGAAGCCCATAGCTAAAACTTGTTTCCGATAAAGCTGAGAGTCATAAAAGAGTGATCATGAACACTCCTATCACCGTGCTGACACTGCTATCTGCCATCACAAATAAGGACGCCACCCTTTTTGGGTTAGGGTCGTGGGTGGGGTCAGGGTCAGGGTTAGTCTACTAAGAACCTGGGTGAAATCAAAGCCCTCCGCATGCAGCCCTCACTGCTGTTCCCGTGGTGATGCAGCCTGGACATTGATGCTGTCTCCATCCAGTCCTCAAGGAGTAGAGCGCACAGAGCTCATAGGGAAAACAAAACATTCACAGGCGTTGAGACTGCTGACTTATTTAGCAAATTACAAAGATTTGCCACGAACCTTCAGCATTGCACACTGCACTCTGGCCAGTTGGTGGATTATCACAGCTGACCCCTGAAGCTTCCTCCAGCAGGAGCCCTGCTGTGAGCGCTCTCTGCACAGTGCTGGACAGGCTTGGAAGTGTGTTCTAACACACACGATGGTGAGCAGAACATACTTAGGAAGTTGGCATGCAGCGATCAAGCCAAGTTAAAAGTGGGTTTTGACCTAACTCGCACCCATGTGGTGTCCTTCTTGTACGGCCACCTAACCACCTCCTATTGCTCTGTCTTGCAGCTTCCGCCAGCACCTATGTCCCCACGGTGTGCAACGGGCGTGAAGTCCTGGACTCTACAACCTCCTCGCTGTGACCGTGCCTCCACTCAGCTCTTATTTTTAGAAAGTCACACGCGCTCGCGTGCAGCTCCAGAATGCGGAGACAAAATGAGAAGACCCTGGAACCTTTTTTAGAAGCAGTACATAAATTATTTTTGAGGACTGTACAGTATAGTGATGTGCTAGGACTTTCTAGGCTGATTTTAGCACCCCGACTACTAACGGTTCCCCCAGAACACAGAAATAACCACTGTTTACAGAGCTGAGCTTTGGTGACAGGGTTTGACAGGGTCAGTCTACTAAAAACTATGGTGGCAATATTAGGTAACTTTTTTTCCTATGAAGTTTTTGTAGGTTCTTGTTGTAACTAATTTAGGACGAGTTTCTATGTTGTATATTAAAGTTACATTCTGTGTAACAGATTGTTTTTCTGAGCACAAAATAAAAATCAAATGTATTAATGTAAAGGCACTGGGAATAAAACCTTCCAGGATTTCCAGCATGGTGGAAAATGTTTGTCTTTTGTGAGTCTCTAAGGGTAACATGGACACTGCGAGTCATTTCTACTTCTGGTTTTGGTACAAAATGCCCACATGTGTCCCTTCCATCCACACATCCTGGGTCTCAAGATGCTCCCCTGCCCCCAGCTGGAGAGCGATCTGGGCTTTGTCTAGTCACAGTGACTAAACAGCGGCTGGTGGCACCTCTGTGGCCCCAAACACCCTTCGCAGGCAGGAGCTGGGAGAGTGTCCCATCCCACACAGCAAGCGCTTCCCACCCACAGCCAAGTGACAGTCCCAAGAAAAGCATTCTGGCACACAAACTTGTCATAAAATGTTTCACTCAATCAAATAAGAGGAAATACAAGAAGTGTGGGCAAGCTAAAACTGGATTATCTTTACCAATTCTGTGGTGTTTCTATCAACATTTTAGTCCCTTTTTTTTTTTTTTTTTTTTTTTTTTTTTTTTTTTTTTTTTTTTTTTTTTTTTTTTTTTTTTTTCTTTCGTCTTTTTGGGACGGAGTTTCACTATGCAGTTCAGACTGTCCTTGAACTTACTTTGTGGCCGAAGCTGATCTCTAACTCATAGAAACCCTCCTGCTTCAGCCTCTCAAGGGCTGGGATAACAGAGGTGAGCATCACACCCAGCTGCAGATCACTTACTAATTACTGAGAACACATCCACCAGCTCTCATGCCAGGTGTCTCATGGACAGAGTGTGTGTATTAGCTTCCCAATGCTGAAGGAAGAAAAACACCAGAAACTGTGTGGCTTAAAAAACAAAAGATATATTTTCTCTCAGTTACAGAGGCCAGAAATCTGAAAGAAGGCTATAGGGCCATGCTCTCGGCAAGCCCAGAAGAACCCTGTGCATCCTCTCAGTGTCCGGGGTGGGAAGCTGCCTGAGCTGTGGTCACATCACCAACCCATCTTATCTTCGCCAGGTCCTCTTGTGAGTGTCCAGAAAGGACACTTATCAGTGGGGATTTGGTGCCCTCTGCAATAACCGAGGACCTTCACTTAAGCGAAGTCCTTCCCCCCAAATAAAGCAACATTCAGAAAACAATAGGCAGGTACACAAAAGCCCATAGAGCTGGGCTCAGGAAACAGGCATCAGCTGTGACAGATTCCTCTCTTTTCTGTGGGTGCACTTGAATCCACAACCGTGTCCACCAGTGCAAAGCCCACCAGATGCTGGGGCAATGGTGTCCCCGGTTCCTGAGTTCTCTTTTTCAAACAGCAACCTGGGGTTGGGGCAGTGAGCAGGGCAGATCAAATAGAAGATTCGCCAGCACCAAGTGATAGCAATTCCTCTCCCTAGCTACACCAGCAGGAAGAACAGCTGAGTGCATGGCGTGAGCACCTGCTCAGGGCAAGGCAGAGAGTGGCTGCAGAGAGCCGAAGGACTCAGGTTCAGAAGGCAAGCAGACCGAGGGGCCCAGCCTAGATGAACTGTATGCAGCCCTTCCCGCCAGACTGGATGTGAGTGGGGTGGTCACGTCGGGCCTGGGGTGGGCATTGGCTCTGCCTAGGACTCCATGCTATGCCGCACGCTGAGCAGGTGCCAGCCCACAGCATTTCCTCCTTCATTGATGCTCACCTTGTTTCTGATTTGAAAATGTATCATCTAACTGGTGAACCTAAAACTAATCTTTAAAAACATTCGTGTTTTCCCCCCTCCCTTCCACTCCCCCTTTCCATTGAACAACACCTTCCTACTACTCAGTATCCATCTGCCCTGTGGCTCTTTATTTACCTTTTGGAGTTCTCTCTCACAAAAAAAATACAATATTTGAACTTGTGTTCAGGAAAATAGCCACTATAGTTTTTTATTTTACATAAACCATGGAAAAAACAAGTCTGCTTTTTTAGAACAAAAAATAACATTTCATTCTTCCAGAATGCAAAACCGGTTGACCTGATCTGTCTTTGCAAAACTGCCTGCATTTAAGGGACCCTGGCTGAATGATGTATCTCATTCACTACCACACACATTAGAATCAAACTACACACTCAGTTATCCTTGATTTTTGAGTCTTTGCACATCTCAGAATGTCCCCTGTCTTCACTGGCTTAAATACTGTTTTCCTGCCCATCAAGTCTATGTGACAAAGGAAGCAGTTGTTATTTTTAAACTGTGAGGACTTGCCTGGAGAAGCACACAGAGGACAGAGATGCAGATGGTGCAGAGCCTAACCCAACCTGTACTTCATCTGCATGCCCACATCACTCCTGGCGAGTCTCTGCTTCATTCACCTATCCATGCACAGGCTCTGGGCTCCAGAGAGTTCCAGAGAAGGACTCTGAGCATGCAGAAGCCAACAAGAATGAGCTACCAGGAAGCTGGGTTATAAGTAGATATGAGGACAGCGGTCCCAACCCACAGACAAGGCAAGGTCTGCGCCAGTCCATGACAGTCAGGTCTGCATAGTCCTCACTGGCTTAACTTTCATTTGAAATGCAGTCACAATGATATGAAAATAGTTATCTGAGATAAAGGAAACAATGTCTTCTCCAACCAAGTCTACCAAAGTCACAGTTATAGGCCCTATTTTAGGGCCCTCCTTCCAGGAGTTATTAATAAGATAAAGAAAACTCCCCAAATACAAGCCTTTATGGGACAGTAGGTTCAAGGACATCAAAGCTATTTCTTGAACCACCAGTCAGGAAAGGCTTCCTAAATGTCTTTCAGAGTTCTTTCAGTATTAAAATAGGAGTTGGTCAAAATTAGAGAAATAGGGGCCGGGGAGATGGCTCAGTGGAATAAGCGCTTCTCTGGCAAGTGTAAGGGCCTGAGTTCAATCCCCAGTCCCACAAAACAAAACAAAACCTACCAATAACAGGAAGAAGAAAATTAGAGAAATAGAAGGGCTGCAAGGACAGCTAACATTTTTCAAGGTCAATGAGGACTCAGGACATAGGAGAACCTGGACTGTAACATCATGTAACTCAGTTGTATTCCAAATTTTCTGATCAAGGAGATTATGGGGCCACAGAGGAAAGTGACCAATAATGTACAATGTGCCTAAGGAGAGTCACATGGAAAGAAAACATTCTCTCAGGCTTTCACAGAGAGCAAATTGGTCAAGCAATGGCCATGACTCATCCACACGGCTGACACAAAAGATCTACAAACTGTAGTATAGGGCTTCAGGGTAAATCTAAGGGGATTTGACTAACCTTCCCAAAAAGTTACATTTCTTGCTATACAGGTCTTGCTTTGTCTTGGTCTTGGCCATCCAGCAGAAAAGGATAAAAATAAGGTATAAAAAGCCATATAAATATGCTATGCTGTTAAAGGCTCAAGTCAACAACTTCTGGCATTGCCAGTCCTAAAGATAACCCACTACTATTATGGAGTACTGAACCAAATTGGATTATTCTGCTGAATTCATGCACCCATAATATTTTTTTTTTTCTGTCTTTTTGAGACAGGGTCTCACTATGCAGTTCAGGCTGGCCTTAAGCTCACTTTGTAGCTCAGGCTGGTCTTGAACTCACAACAATCCTCCTGCCTCAGCCTCCCAAGTGCTGGGATTACAGGCATGTGCCACCATGCCCGGCTGCACCCACAATATTTAAATGGCAATGGAATACCCTTCTCTGACAAAACTACACACAAAAAAAGGGATACAAGTGATACATTTTGTATCTGTATACACAAAATAGTTAGGATAGCTATACAGCTACTTTCTCTTAATTCAGTGAAAAGAAAGATTTGTCCTGATAGTTTGGACAGGATATCATGTCTGCATCTTGTACTATGAATAACCACTATGAAGACAATAATATGCAATGTATTAATTATTGAAACTGTCCTATTAATTAGTTTTGAAACTGTCTCATTGCTATTTTTCAATAAAATTTATAAAAAAAAAAAAAAGAAAATAGGACTTGATCATTGTGGGAAGCCCAAGGTATGCCTCATCTTACCAAGTGAGAAGGAAACAGGGGGCTCCAGGGCCAGGCCTGGAGAATCTGTGCTGTAGCTACTTGCATGTACTGTCCATTGGCTCCAAATGTTTGAAATGGATTTACATAGAAGCTGGAATGTTACTTCTGATGCCACTTGTCTTAGCAAGCCTCCAAGACCAAAGATGTTAAGATCTTGCTAATTTACTGTGCACCAATTTACTTGTTTCGGTTTTATCCTCTGCTAGCTAATATTAGCAGTGGAGTCCTAGCACTACAAGATGACTCAGGGGAGCATCTGCTTTGTCTTTGGGGGACTGGCCTGCCAAGGACAGGTGACAGGTCATTTTCTCCCTACACACTCCAGGGTTCACCTCGCTGTCAAGCAGGGAGCTCACATTGAAGAGCACTGTGCAGAGAGGCTCTTCTGATCGATGTGGCTGTGGCTGTGGCATCTACACCAGGGCCAGGCAAAGCCTACCCACGTCCTGTTCAAAACTGTTGAGCTAAGAAGGCAGCTATATTTTTAAATGATTTAAAACATCAAAAGAGGAATAAAGATGTAGAACTTAAAGCTGCAATTCCAGTGACCATGGCTGCAGGTCCATCCAAAGGAAGCCACCCTCCGTTCTTTGTCCCCAGCTGCTCTCAGGCTGTCACAGTGCAGAGCTGAGGAGATGCATCAGGGTCCACAGCCCCCAGGGGCAGGGAGATGCCCCTCCCACCCAACCTGCACACAGCAGCCTGCCGGTCTGCCATCCGGCCTCTGTCACTGACTGTGGAAGTGAACATTGCACTGTTTTCCCAAAATAAGGCAAGTGTCCAGACTTTCTTGGAAGTTTTCTTTCCTCTGAATTTCTTTATAAGGAAACCATAATTCAGACTGCTTTCTGTATTTGTTGTAACTCCCATACATGAAGGCAGGGCATTTCAGGCCTTCTGAGGATCTCATCTGCCTATCACTCATGTGAGAAGATAAATGTGAGCCCTGCTGGACACTCCATCAGCACCCTCCCTGGCCCTCAGGACACTTTCTTTTCACAAGGAGAAGAGAAAAGATCTAATTCCTCCTGCTGGGAATGACCCTGAGTCACAGAGAACAGCTCCCTGGAGAGGCAGCAAGTGACAGCTGGCCAGATGGATCCTTGTTGAACATGAGTTGCTACAGCTGCAGTGACCCAAAGCAAGCAGCTCCACAGAACGAGCTTCAGCCACCTTTATCTTTGGGAAGAAAATAATGACAAACATCTAGATAACAATACTATGAAATTTTTTAATTTCATAGAAAGGATGTGATTATCAGTAACCAAAGAATGGAAAGGTCAGTAATAAAAGTCAGTCTCTTCAATCAAGCATACACATATATTGCTCAACACTGTTAATGACATGATAGACTGCATCTGTACAAGACATGCTCTCATCCAGTGGAAAATTGATTTAAACAGGTCTTGACAGAGTGACAAGGGATGTTATAGGTGACAGTCAATTTAATGAAGTGTTTAAGGCTTCAAAAATGTGCCTTTTAGAAAAATAACAAAAAACACATTTTTTACCATGGGAGGAAGAAAGGAGAACAAATGTCGATTAAATTTGTTTATTTCGCCTTTCAACATTTCACTGAATTTGCAAAGGCCAGACATAAAACTAAAGTGAATTCTATAGCCAGAATGATCCTGAAAATTTTCCTCATAATATTCTTCCTGTCACTGTTCTTCAGCTCTTGGGATAAAAAGACAACCCACTGAAACCTAAAGGAGCAAGGCAGCCCCTTCCCAAAATGGGATTGAGCTGACATCATCTATTTAATACCTAAGATTAGATATAAGATAAATTCTTTAGTGTCAACTACATTTTCAGAGAGTTACAATTTAAGGCATTTTTGACATGTCAGATTTTGGCCCAGTGACAGAAGAGAAAGCAGCAAGCAGGAGCAGATCCCTATTATCTCAATGGCCACACAGGTGTGCACAGCAGGGAGAGGGTAGTGACAGGCAGCAGGAGGAGCATTTGGGCTGTCCAGGTGTGGCTGCGTGCCTCTGAGTGGGCACACTTCAGGTGCATTTCATTGTCAGGTTAAATTTTTATCAAAGTGGGAAAAGACACACTTATACTCTGGTCACAGGACAAAAAATGAGCAGTGCCAGTTCCTGCTTCCCAACTGGCTGGGGAAGCTTTGTTGTTGAGTGGCATCTTCCTTGAGTCACACGGCAAAGAACAGCATGACAGACTTCATGCTAACCTGCAACAGCAAAGACAGACACGAAGCAAACATCTGCTCCACAGTAGCAAAGGGTCAAGCCTGTCACCCACCTCCAGACAAACACGGCACACCTCGGCAACAAGGGCAGCCCTGTGGAACCGCACGCTACAGGTCATACTGCACAGAAACACCTGGACGTGTTCATCAGGTGCCTCCTGTGTGCCCTGCCACTGTGGCCAACCACAAGCTGTTGTAGAATCTGGGTAAAGATCTACAAAGATCACTGTTCATTGGAAACAACCAGGCCACCTTAGGTCAGCAATGCCAGAATTCCCTGTTCCTTGGCTCTAAACAAAGTTTACATAAAATTAGTCAAATTCATCTTCAAATTTTGTTCAATAAATGTCATATGAACACTAGAAAACCATTATAAGACATCACAATTTCCGAGGTCACTCTGGAATGATGCTTATTTCACAGGTGCTTTGACACATCCACATTCTCATCATGAACATAATTAGGTATTTTCCAAACTTGAATTTCTGCTTCATAGGTGTGAAAGGATCTGCCCACACACATACCATAACCCTCAAAATCTTGTAGCAGAAACCTTCTGTGCCTGGCTTGTGGAAAAGACCCCTCCCCCACCTCTGGAGACCACAAGGCCACTCCAGAGCCACTCCCACAGGGACGTCTTTGCTGACAGGTGCTCCATGCTCTTCTTCAAGGCTGTGTGACTGACTAGACCTGCAGGTTCACCCACCTCAGTCTCTGGACCCCATTGCATCTAGCCCCATTCTGCATACTAACATAAGCCAGGGCTTCTCACTGCCTTTTATACTTTTTAAATATTCCTTTTAGCTTTGGGGCAAACTCTTCTTGTGAGTGCCAACAAGGGTGTAGTTTCAAAGGCGGCTAGAAGTAAATATCCCACACACGTGCCAATTCCCCTAAAATATTACCGAGAAGTTTCTGAAATCAAGAGAAAATACCCTACAAACACGAAAGTTTATTGTCTTTCATTGATCAACATTTTTAATAGAAAAGATGATTTATGGTCTGTTGGGAAAATAAATAATGGGAAAAATAATTATACCTTAGAAAATTATTCTCATCTTTTCCAAAATATAAACAAAGACCAGACATAAATGAGATCTCAGTCCTGTGCTTGCCTCTGCACTGCAGAGCACACCCGCTGATGGACAGGAGGAGGGAAGGCCACCTGCCAGCCCACAGCACACACCACAGGGCACTGAGCGCTGCCAGCATGTGGATGCACAACAGCTCTTCCTGAGTGAAGCTTTCTGCAGTCAGGACCCCGCTCGCTGGCACTGCTGGGCTTGGTGAGGTCCCGGAGCACGTGGGGAGGCAACCCAACCTCTCAGGAGTACAGCCCACGAGGAAGCCCTGCTGTCGGAGGACAGTCCTAGCCGTGGTCCTGCACAGCTGGGGAGCAGCTTTCGTGGGCCACGCCTCTGAAGCCCACAGCATGACTACTTCACATATTGGGGCATCGTGAGGGTTTCAGCTGAACAGATTCAAAATGTTCTTCCTTTTCCTAAAGAAAAATATCAAACACAAAGTCAACACACTGGAATTCCAACAATATTTAGGATCCCAATAGTCCAGAAAAAAATGTTCATTTGAATCTATGCACCTGCGATTTGTCATTAAGTCTCTACACTTACTAAAGTAAGGTGGCAGGTATAAAACAGGCAGCATGTCTGCCCTGAAGGGCACTTGGATGTCTAAGGATTAGACAGGCAAATCCAGGATAGCACAGACTTACCTACAGCAGACAGCGCAGGGTACCCACAATGCCCACAACACAGCCTCCCGGCCCTTCCAGGGTGCACCAACCTTGGTGCCAAGCCAACGACCTTTCCCTGCCATCTGTAGGCAAGTAGAAGTGACAGAAACTAAATAATCTCGAGCCGATGCAAGCTAACAGAAGAGCAAGGACAGCAGAATGAACAGCGAGAACACCAATGTGACACAAGGTCAGCTGAGGTGCCGGCAATTTCAGGAAAGTCCTTAGGTCCCTGTTTGCTCAGGATACTATAAGCTGCCTCAGGTCCTGCACCCAAGTTTTAATTAAACGTTCCATTTCTGCTATTATAGGATGCATTTAAAGTATAACCCATTAAGTAAATTATTTTCCTTTAATGAGAAAAATTAAATAGGAGGTGGGATTTATCCCAACATTTTAATTACTAAAGTCAGAAAGAAAAAAAAAAAAAAATTAAAGGCTTCAGGGCTTCAGGAATGGGAACACAAAAGAGACCCAGGATTATTTTTAAAACAGAACCATAAGAGCTGCCCTGCTCACTGTGAAGACACACATGTGACAATGAGGCTCATGAGAGGAAGCAGGCAGTGTGTGGCCCAGCTGGGATCCCAGAACTGGGGCAGGACTCCCCAGCATGTGGCAGCTCCGACACCCAGAGCTGCTCTGCCACTGCCCGGCAGCCACTGCCAAGTCAGATGCTGCAGCTTCAGCGCTCCAGAGAGATCCACAAGAACCTGCCCAAAGCCACCTGCTCTCAGCTACAGCTAGCTGGAAACAACCACTGAGGACTCAGATATCACCATGCACAAGCCGCTATAGGGCTGAGAAAATGGGCATCACAGAGAGCTGCCCTCCTGGTGCAGGTAGCTTCTGAAAGGAAGGGCTTCGGGAGGGGCCCTGCAGCAGGAATCCCTGGACCTAGAAGGCCAGGAACTTGGGGCTGCTGCACCACCCACCCAGCAGTGAGATAAGTTTCATACAAGCGCTTCCACCCCACAGTCTGGGTGCCACTTGGAAAACTACAGACTGGCACAGTGCAGTCACCTGCATTGGGGCCAGGGCCCCTGGAAACCCACTTAGCTTCTGTTCAGATCATGTACCCTAGTCACGCAGCCACTCACAGGAAGCACTTTGTAAAAAGGTCAGCACAGAATCAAGCTGCTGCAGAGGCTGCTGAGCCACCTGGAAGGAGTGCCAATGTCACATCCAGGCCACAGAGCACTGGCTCTGTTCTCTGGTGTAGACATTACCACTAAGAACCAGGACTAGCACTGAAGGTTTCCAGTCTTGCCCTAAGAAGCTGATGGCATCCTGCCTTTCAGCTCCAAGATGGCTGCACTCTGACCAACGAACTCCAGCCTTGCCAGGTCTGTGCCACAAAAGGTCCACATGGCATCTGCAGTCTTTCGGGCAGTCTAAAGCCTGACAAGCAGTTCTGAGCACAAAGCCACCTAGAAACAGGCCCAGAGTAGAAGTCTTGAGAAGACCTCCCATACCTCCTGTCCTCCAGGGGCCTCTCAGAAAGTGACTCATGATGGCCCTGACCATTTTCCTCACCACCTCCTGCTCCACATGACTTAAGAGAGGCAATGTGCCACCAAGCAAGGATTTCCATGGAGGGGAAGCACAAAGGAACACACACAGACGGACACATGGACACACACAGACGGACACATGAACACACACACACACACACACAGTACAAACACCTTAGGTCTTTATTTCCTCTATTTCCTCCAGTAGCAACCCCTGGGGTGCCTGGGTACAACCTCTAGTGACAGCCAAGCTGTGAGGCTCAAGTGCAATTCCAGTTTAGCCCTCACCTATACTTCTGCCTGACCAAAGCACTACACTCAGTATGGCCCCCACAATGGCCCAGGTGGACCACAGTGGGCACACACCAGGTCTCCATGACACTATAAAGTGTTGCTGTCCCTCTCACACCTGTACATTTGGGAGAACAGATCTAGGTGCCCATGAGGGAGGAGAAAGTGACACTACTGTGACTAGAATGGGGGTCAGCAGCCACCACCAGGACCTATGGGCAGCAGCACCTCAGATGCAGAGGCATGCATGGAGGAGGCATGCCCGTGACCATTTGGCTCTCACAGTCACCCTGTCACTGTGCGTGGCATGGCTCCCAAACTGGCAGAAATGCCTTTGACTGCTGCGTCCACCTCTCCCACAATGTGCCCCCATCACTTTGGCTGCAGTGTGCTTAATCTGATGGAGGAATCCAGGTGTACCAGGAGATGGCCCTGCTCCTGCCCAGACTGATGTCAGGCAACACCTCTACTCCCTGCTTCACCCAGTCACCCTGGGCATAGGCATCACCCTGCTGGTGGTGTGGACAAATAGAGTAAGCAGAAACAACTCTCCTCAGACAGTGTCCTCACAGACAAAGGAGAGACAATTACTTGAGATGAATTAAAACCCAACATTAACAGCCACCAAGGAGATCACCTGTGCCACGTGCCACATATCCATAAGCTTTCCTTCCAGGGCCTCATGCCCACCTCCAAGGCATATCCCTACAGAGACACCAGCATCAGCTGGGTTCTCTCCTAATGTGCCCTGTGCCTGATATTCTACAGAACAAAGATGATAGCCACTGAGTGCTCTGCATGGCTCCCATAGCAGCCCACAAAGTCGGAGCCAGGGAGCTTCCTGGAGCTCACACATTTTTAAAGATTTCCATGCCTTTTCCACCTGCATCTCTGGAGAAGCGTCCCTCAGTGCCCACGTGAGGGCCTTGGGCTGCCTGGCTTTCAAGGGCAGCCCACCAGCTAATGGCCTTGCTTTAGCTAGCTCTGGGTCCTTGCAGGTGGCAGAGGGAAGTAATGCAGCCCGCCCTTCTCCTGCTTGATGTCACATCAGTGCTAGCTTTATTTTTTCCTTAAATTCTGTATAAAGTGAATGGTCTGAACCCAGCCTCTGCAGTCTCCTTCACCAGTGGTGGGGGGATTGACACACTGCGAACAAACCTCACCAGGAACCAGCATGGCAGAGAACGAACTCAGGACACTGGAGTAGGGGGCTAATTCTCCACAGTTTTCTGATGCTTCTACGCAACTTTTGAAAGAGACACCGATTCCTTTTGTTCCAGACTACTTCTTAAAGAATGCTGCAAAAAATTCAGCCTTTCCAAAGCAAAGGGAGGCTTGCTTATGCACCCGCTGAAGCAATGGACAGGCAAGCTGCCCATCTAATACAGAAAGATACTTCCTCCTTTGAAAGCCAGGATGGAATTTTTTTAAAAAAGGATGGGCTAATTTAGTGTTTGTTCTGAAAAATTCGGATTTCCAAAGCTTACAGTTCCTTCCTAGTCATGCAGCCACTTGTGACCATTTTCTCTGCATCTGGCTCAGAGGGAACCGGGGCTTGGGAAGCAGGTACAGGTCTGCCTGCTCTGCTTAGGGCGTCCAGGAGTATGACACTATCCTTTGCTCTGGCCAGGAGTCCCACACCTTCTAAAGCATCAAAGAAACCATGGCAGTCTCTACTGTTATCTGGCAAGTCAGGTAGAATTTTCCATTCTCAGCAATCATTGCATGTATTATTCCACCACATGAGCACCTTACAGACAAAACTAACTGCTAATAGAAGAGCAAGACAGTTTATTTTATTCCTAAATAGTTTCCTATAACACAGGAATGTGCCTAAGTTAGGGAAGCAAGAGGAAATGCGAACTACACACTCTTGACAAAGGTAAGCTTCTGTCACATGTCCATCCTGCAGGAAGTCACCTGACATGCACGTCCTTTCCTCCACATCACGCTCGTTTAAATTGTGAATGGGTAAGTTGTTAGTTTACATCTTTTTTTTTTAATTAAAAAAATTGTATTTACTTAGAAGCATTCAGAATGTCAACAAAACAGCTGCAACTTTTTTTTTGCAATTACAGAGTGGTATTCAGTTAGCAGAACAACAATTATTTCATATAAGCTGCATCAGAGACAAATGAAGATGAAAAACTACCACCCCATATATAACTAATTTGTGCTGTGCACCAACAAGAACCTGCTTTAAATTTCCATGACAATTTACAACCCCCATTCTGTACCAGGCAAGGCTAGTAGCTAATGAAAATACCACCAGGACAGGGCTATCTAAAGACACATTCAGTAGTGTGTTAACTATACAAAAAAGACACTGTACAGTTTAAAAACAAATCTTACAGTCTTACATTTCAATTTTTTTTCTTCAAAAGGAGTGAGTTGTGTACAGGAGGGTTAAATGCTTTATAGACAAGAAAAAAGACTATGCTAGAACCAACTTATTCATCATCATCCTCTTCTTCATCCTCCTCCTCCTCTTCATCCTCATCTTCCTCACCCTCCTCCTCTTCCTTCTTTTTCTTGCTTTTTTCAGCCATGACAACTCCCTTTTTTGCTGTATCAGGTTTCTTTTTAGCCCGGTAGGCAGTGATGTCCTTTTCCTACTTCTCCTTCAGCTCTGCAGCCTTCTCTCGTACGGCTGCTTATTGTCTGCTGCAGTGTTATTCCACATTTCTCCAGTTTCTTTGCAGCATCACCGATGGAGAGGCCAGGATGTTCTCCTTTGATTTTTGGGCGATACTCAGAACAGAACAAGAAGAAAGCCGAAGGAGGCCTCTTGGGCGCATTGGGATCCTTGAACTTTTTTGTTTCTCCTTTAGGAGGAATGTAAGTTTTCATTTCTCTTCATAATGAGCCTTGTCTGCTTTTGCCATGTCTTCAAATTTTCCTTTTTCCTTAGCAGACATGGTCTTCCACCTCTCTGAGCACTTCTTAGAAAACTCTGAGAAGTTGATGGAAGCAGCTGGGTGCTTCTTCTTGTGCTCCTCCCGGCAAGTTTGCACAAAGAATGCATATGATGACATCTTGCCTCTTGGCTTCTTAGGATCTCCTTTGCCCATGTTTGTTTTCCTCAGCGAGGTACAGAGTCACCCAGTGCCCGTCCAGCTCTCACTTGCCCCAGCGCTGTCTCTATGGAGCTCAATGTAGTGCAATGGCTGTGAGAGTGGGAGCCAGACACCTAGTTTACATCTTTTAAGTTAATGGTAGAGAATGTCAAGAAAATGTTTTGGGTTTCACATAATACTGGGTACAGTAGTCATTCTAAAGCCAAAAAATGTGAATCAATCTATCACACTAGTTCATGTAAATTTTATTTTCTCTATGCAAAATGGTCTTGTAAAATAAACAACAAAACTGTGACTATATGTCAGATATTTAAATTTTTTTCCTTAAAGTATCTTCATGAAAATCCAGATACCACAAAGATGTATCGCTTGAAAGATTTGCCCACTCTCTGTTGGTCCCTGTTCCCACAAAGCAGCTACTGTTAACAGTCAACAGTGCAAATGCAGACGAGCACACGCATTCACTACAGGTCTGACACTCTGCTCATGGCTCTCACCGTACTGCAGCCCCAGGCAACATCAGCACCTCAGACACCTTGCGTTCAGCAGTAGTGGCCACACACAATCCCATCGCTTGACATACAAAAATTCCTCACTCTGCATTGCATCAGTGGTGTCTAACTTGTTTCTGTTCTGTTAACCAGTAAAAATGCTCTTACAGGGAGTATCCTGTGCTTGCACCACATGGCTCTCGGTGTATTTCTATTGGGTGGGCAGCCCTGAGACACAAACCACGGACTGATGGGGACTGTATGCACACCCCTAGGCTAATGCATCCCCAATTTATAAACATTTAGCAATCCAGATTAAGATCCTGTTCCCACCTTTGTTGCAAAGGATTTGAGCTTTCCCAGCAGTGACTGTTTATTGGAATACATGACTTCTTCCTCGTTGTCTTCCCCTTCCATGATGGCGCAGCTGTCAGCAGCAGGGAGCTCGCCCTCCTTCGAGTTCGTTGTCATCACTAGCTTGGAATACTTGTACTCCAATCTAAATCATGGCAAACAGAGTAAATAATAATAAATAAAGTGCGTACTTATATGAGTCAGGCAATGCCAGCTGACTAAACTGTCTTTGCATAACGTAGCTGCTTTACCAATTCTGTATTCCCAATTATCATTCACTTAGATGGAAATATTTCCTAACATATAAGAGAATCTGTTCAATAGTTATTTCATTTTATACCGAATTGTAAAATGTACATTGGATTGTCCAATTATTAAAGATATTTGCATTTTCCTGATGTGGATGCCGGTTTACTATCACACTTTCTAAAGTTCAGTTCATAAGGATGGACACATTAAACAGGCAATATACTTAATGTTCTACCTTGGATACAACAATCATGCTAGATAGTAGAATATACATCTTCCACAGCACTCTGAAATGGATGTAATGATAGAAATCATTACAGAAGATTCAAACATATTTCAGATGAATACCTGTTCAGGGGTTGGACTCAATATTCAATCCCAAATTCTTGGAGAAGTAAAGTAAATGTGATATTTGCCTATTCACTTAATCTATTTTTTTTGCAAATATCTGCCCACAAGAATTTGAAAAGAAAAAGTAGAACAGGAAGACATCATGATGTTATAAAAAGAAACACCAGAGAAACCCTGTCTTCCAGTCTCAGCTCTGCTGCCATCCACCTGGCAACCTGGAGCATCCATGTCTGTGCGTGATGGCTAATAAGTCTACACTCAGTAACTGCCAGTGTTCTGCGATCTGTCACCAGAATGGTGGTCACATCCTCGGTGGCTTTCTGAGGGCCTCTCCTATAACTCCTCCACCAGGAGAAGCCAGCAGCTGACAGAATCTATGGGATAAAATGCCTCCCGATGCAAAAGAGCCTTCCAGTCCTTACGGGACCAATCCGGTGTAGTTACTCACTTTTGATTTTTTTTCCAGAAGTAGCAAGTGAGGGCCACTAGCAAAACGGCAGTGAAAGCTCCCACACCGGCTCCCACTTTTAACCAAAAGTCGATAGTTTCACAGGCTGACAGCTTTTTCTCAGGCAAAGAAATTCCTTTAATGCACCATTTGGGTTCATTCCACATGTATAAGGTCTCCTTTGAAAACAAGCAAGTAGAACCACAGATGATACAAGAAATGAGGGACTGGAAGTTGTCAAACCTGACCTGCCCTTGAGTCATGTCTCACCAGAGGGAGAGTCTGCTGACCCTCCCCCGACAGTGGACACTGAGGATGGTGCTGCTTTCCCACAAGAGATGCTCCAGCGAGAGAAGACAGAGATGAGAATGGACAGGAGAGAGGACACAAACATGCAGTGCAGATGAGACATAGGTGTCACATGAGAGATGTTCAGTGTGTCTGAGGTGGCTGCAGAGGCTGAATTAAAAGGGACTCCATCCAGATACATCTCTGGGGCCTGTTTTCCTCAAATTTATCAATACCAGGCTTCTTAATTATGACTTTCAGTGAAAGCTTGGGTTGCTTGATACCATAAATCAGAATGGATTCCTGGCCCTTTGCACACACCCACAGCCCCACCTTGCCCTCCAGTGGCACAGCAATTGCCTCAGCCTCAGGGCACTAGGCCCTGCAGTGGCCAGCATGGGTGGCAGGCATGCCGACAGACACATAGCCCATCCCCACTGTGTCTGGGTCACACTGCCCGCCTGGGCCAGCCACCTCCCACAGTAAGTGTCTCAGTTCCTCCAAGGCAATGTCCCCAAGTAGCAAGGCACAGCTAACCAAGAAATGCCACAGGCAAGAAAATAGGCCAGAGAGAGAAATTAAAGAAAAATGAAGAGATCAAATAATAGATCAGAAATGAAAATCAGAATTCAGCTGCAGTTCTTTATACATTTCAAAATATACAGCAACCAGTAACAGTTTGATGACAGGGCATTGATCTTTAGGTATAGGGCCTCATTAAGTTTTCTGACTTATGACTGCCACCTTACGAGTCCCTAACAGAATAACCCCATAATGTTTAACTTTTTGTCATTCAGGTGCAAATGCATTTTTGCAGAAAGCTGTGAAGTGAGTGATATGCAGGAAAATCTTACTTACATTGAGGAAAAGTTTCAATTAAGTTTTAAATAAGAACTTTCAGGGCCAGGGAGATAGCTCAGTCACATAAGCACCTGCCTGGCAAGCACAAGATCCTGAGTTCAAAAAAAAAAAACACCGTCAGGGTATTTTTCAGAAAGAGTACTAGTGACTAAAGATCTGAAGAATGTGGCAACTGTAACATTTTATTATGGTTAGAATAAATAAATCACCTTTTTACGTGGTGCCAGGGATAAAAACTCAGGACCTTACACTTGTCAGACAGGTGTTTATGCCAGTGAGCTATTTCCCTGGCCCTAAATTACTTTTTAAATGGGTTTTAGAATAAGAAATGCAGAGGTGATAAATCATGCCCATATGGCAAAGAACATAAACCAGGCAGCACAGATGACCTCACCTGAAGCGCATCCTACCAGGAAAAGCAGCTGTGTTGCACATGGGGTCTGCCCAGCCCTAACACCCAATGACAGTGGCATGCTCTAATGTCTAGTGAGAGCCTGCTAAACATGTAAAAACCTCAAAATTAGGAAGATGCCTGTAAATCCAGGATGCTTATTTTTTTCACAAGCTTTTCAAATACTATACAAGAGGAAAACTTTCCTTGGTGAAGCTCTGTAGGCATCCTGTAGCTATCAGTTAGAAAGCCTTACCCTTTCACCTAACTTCATAAGAAAACAAAAGCTCTCTAATACATAGCTGAAATGCACACTCTCCCAGCAGGCAGGGATCCTCTTTGAGTAGGATGAAGATAAATTTACTGAAAATTTAACAATCTTTCCCTCAGTGACAACAGATAAAAAAGTCACCAGGTCTTTACTGGGGCATGGCAGCAGATGTGGGACCACTCAGGCCTGGAAGAGGGCAGCTTCTGCCTATCCCAGCAGCAGTGCCTCCACCCAGCCATGTGCTATTTCCATGCACACCAATGGTGTGTAAATGTCACCACAGCATATTTATAGAACAAGGAAGTACACTGCAGCCACACAAAGGAAAGCATGCGGAGCATTGAGCATGGAGAGACTGCAGTGGGAAGATGGCCCAAGAGTTGAGGTTCCAGATCACAGTGTCACAGAACAGAGCGGAGCTGTCACTATGCCCACTGCAGGCAGATGACTCACCTGCTGCCCCCGCTTGCAGGCGCCCTCAATGGCGTGGAAGTCAAGTTCCGTGCACAGCGGGCAGGCCTCAGCACTCTCCCACAGGAAGTAGAACGCACACCCATCACAGGTGCCTGCTGGGCATTTGCTGAAAAGAATAGAGAGATGGCAGCATCTGTCAACCCACTCTGGCCCTCTCAACATACCAGGCACCCTCTGTGTCCAGAGGCACAGGGTGAATGCTCAGGGGACCAGGGGAAGAGGCTAAGAGAGGACACCACCACAGGCAGCTCTCCTCACCTATACCACCAGGAGAAACACAGTTAACAGAAAGTGCCCTGATGGGTGGACACTGCACCCTGGACACCACGACTGCATACCTAACAGCCAAGCTGCATGCAGGAACCATGGGCCTGCCATGGGTCTCCAAGTCTACACCTAGGAGATCCACAGAGGCTTCTGCTGAATGAGCATCATGCTGTGTCCTCATCCACCTCACCAGATCTTGCTCCATGCAGCTCCTGGCTCTGCTGCCATCAATTGACCATGGGAGGGGAACACTGTGCCTCAGGTCAGGACATGGAGGCAGCCATGAGCATGCAGCTACAGAGGCTCAGGAGACAGGACTCTGGAGTGGCTGCAGAAGGTGGGGAGCACCTTGGGTTCAAGCTAGGGGGGAGTTTTGCAGGGCATGAATAGGAAAGTATTTTACTAAAATAAAACATTTTAAATAGATGCAAGCCACATGTTTTGATCATACCTCCTGTACACCCAACAGAAATGAAAATATGTCCACAAAGGCATTACCTTTTGATGGCCAAAAGGTGGAGATCTGAGTGTTCATCAGTGGACAGATAGCAAGCACAACTCATCTGCTCCACAGTGCACACTTGGCCAGAGACAGAAACCCAACCCCACAGAGGCCACGCTTGTGCAGCCCTTGAAAACACTTTGCCCAAGGCAAACAAAAAAGTCACAGAATTCCACACACAGAAGATGCTATGCACATGGAAACCCAACTCAGAAAACCTGCACACATCAGGTCTGTGCTTGCCTGGTGCTTGGCACAGACTGGGGATACCTAAAGGGTTCAGAAGATTTCTTCTTTTGAGGTAATGAAAAGATTCTAAAATTAACTGTGGTGACAAATGTGCACATCTATGAGCAAACATAAAGCCACTGAATCACAGCCTTCCAACAGGCAAATTGTATGATGTGTTAAGTATATTTCTATAAAGCTGGGTATTTTTAAGTTTCAAAGAGACAAACAGAGACAACGACAAAATGCAGGCCCATGGCAGGGCTCCTGGAGGAGGGTACGCAGGTCAGGGCCAGGAGACCCGGGGTGGGTCAGCCTGAAGAATGCACACAGGCCCTCTGTCCTGCCATAGAGGGGCCAGACTCGCTGAGGTGGCAGGAATCCCTGCCCAGAGGAGTTGGGAGGGGCACAGCCAGGACCCGTGAGAGTACTGGTGCTGAGGAGGCTGTGAGAGCTGCTGAGGGTGCTGGCCTGTGGAGGGAAGGACGCGAAGGACACACAGGACCACAAAGTTCTGAGAGGAAGGGAAACACACCCCAGGCTGTCCCCATATACCACGCCGCCTTCACAGTGCAAATGACCAGACCACCCCTGCTTCCATGGCCAACAAAGCAGTGGGGAGGAGGCTACTGTCCCACAGACCCGGACAGGGCCTCAGGGGACGCTTCTGTAGCACAGCTCCCTGAAGGGGTGCCTTGCCCTTCATCACGGGACCCACTTTCCCCGTGTGGAGTCCTGCCAGAAGCCAGAGCTACCTGCAGAGCATCTCAGGAGCACAGTTGCTTTGCTGGTGAGCCCACTGAACCCAAGGGAACAACGCTCCTCCCTGCCTGCAGCTCCCATAGCCCAGCTGGTAAATAGGCCTGCTCTGTCCACTGCCTCATGTGGCTTCTTCTACAGCCCAGGACTGTGGTCTTTGCTGACTATGCTATACTGAAGCTCTATGTTCTGTTCTTCATTACACACTGCATGTAAGAGTCATGAAAATAAAAACAGAAGCATCAAGTTGGAGTTTCTTTTGGCCATTTCTTTGTTCTGAATATTGTAATGCATGTGCTGTACACAATCCTCATTTAGTGACCAATGCATTTGATGGCCAATTTGCAGGACCATAACTTGGCCGTTACACACAGAATGTCTGTAGTGAGAATCCAGAAAACAGTCCTGGGTTTTATTAACTTTAAATGCCTATTTAATGATGTTCAAAGAAGTCCAGGACTCTATTTTTCAGTCTTTCAACAGTAAAATTTCACACTTTTAGTTAATATATTCGGAGACTCTGTAGAATATGGATATTTAAGAAATCTACCTGAATGCTAATAGACATTCACAGCATCTCCAGTGCCCATCTGTCTTTGCAAAGGGTCTGTATCCTGCAATCAGCAAAATCAAAAAGTGACCCTCACAAGGTGCCCTGGCTGGGAACTGGGGTTTTTGGCTCAAGCCAAGGACAGCAGCAAATGGTGACTCTGGAAAAATGGCTTAACTTCTTCCCGCCTTAACTTACCTGTCTATAAAAAGGGAGCAAGGAAAACATTCCAGCAAAGAAACAAGTGGAGGCTCAGCAAAGTGAAGGGAGAACTAAGCCACAAAAACCATCACCTCAACTTGCCACACTACAGCAATTCAGAACCATGCTTCGGGGCAAGGGCTCAGTACAACAAGCGCCTGCCTGGCAAGCACAGGGTCCTGAGTTCAATCCCCCATGGTGTGGGGGACTGTGCTTCAATTAACAAAAAGAAAAGAGGGTAGGCATTTGGAAAATTCATCAAAAACAGAATTGTTATTTGTATAAAAATGAAATACAACTTTAAAAGTAATTATATTCTCTGATCACACAGGAAAAATTATCATCATGTCTCTGGCTCAAATCACCCCTCTCCAAATTACTCTTAAGATTTCCTTCCCAAGACAGAAGCTGTTAAGGTGGGAACAAACAAGCAAAGACTGGTTGCTGCACCGTGGGAGAGAGCTTGCTTGGGGTCTGGGGCCTGGTGTTTGACCCCCAGCAGCAAGTGAAACTAAACCAAGACCTAGATGAGTGCATGTGTGCGTACGTGGATATGCATATACGTGCACACATGCATATCCACTCTATTTACCCCAGGGAAAGTTTGAGGAAAAAAGACTTCCATTTTTCAGAAAGGAATAACTAATTCAAAATTTCAATACCCTTCACAGAGGACAGGCAGGTTTGGAATTCCAACCAGACTCTGAAATATGTTCTCCTGCAAATAACCCAACTCCTTCTGCCTTCTACTACATTTTCATTTTGTTTTTGGTACTGGCGATATAACTCAGGACCTTGCGTTTGCCAGGCAGGCACTTATGCTGCTGAGCTTTCTCTCCCTGGCCCCTCTGCTGCATCTTTGTTATGTGCTAACCTCAGTATCTTCTCTACTGCCTTCAAAAGATACTTAGAACAAATATGATGAGAGAATTTTGCAAAGTTTAAAGCTCTGAAAAAACACAGAGTATTAACAATCTCTATCACTCTCTAAAGAACAGAGAGAAGTTCAGAAACTGCCACCAAGAATCAAGCCACTGATGAGATTGACATACCAGCTGTCACAGACATCAAAACACCACCACACAGACGCTCCCCCCCCCCCATCCTGGGCAGACTCCTCTCCTAGAGGTACTCTTGGGCTAAAAGGAATTTAGTTTAGAATTGACTCCTTAATTCTCTTAACCCAATACATTTTTACAATGCAGAATATCCACAATAGCAAAAAAAAAGCAGACCCAAAGAATGATGAAACACATCATCAGAAGATACAGAAACAACTCCAGACATACCTAGCTACCTTAACCTTCAGAAAGTGTCAGACACATGCACTGGAAACAAGACAGCCTCTTTAATAAACAGTGCTGATAAACTGGCTCTGCACACACCAAACATTAAAACTGGACCCATATCTTTCACCATGCATTCAACTAAATTCAAAATGCATCAAAGATCTAAATACTGAAATACAAACATTAAATCTTCTGGAAGAAAGAATAGGCAAAACTCTTAAAGATATTGGTATAGGCAAAGACTTTATGAACAAAACACAGGAACTATCACACAGGAACTATCACAAAGAATCACATCTTGGATCTCATCTTATTAAAAAGCTTTTGCACAGCGAGAGTAATCACCAACAGAGTATCTAAGACACCCCACAATGTGGGAAAAAATTGTTTACCAGTTGTTCATGAGACAAAGGATTACTATTGAGAATGTATAAAGAACTGAAAAAAGAAAAAAAAATCAGACTTCCCAAATGTAAAGACCCATTCCAGAAATGGGCATCTAAGATGAATATATACTTATCAGATAAAGAAATGCAAACAGCAAACAAATACATTTTAAAATTTCAACAGAATTGCTCATTCAAGAGATGCAAATTGTAACAACACTGAGATTCCATCTCACCCCAGAAAGAATGGCTATCATCAAGAAATGAATAACAAACGCTGGAGGGGCTGTGGGGAAGAAGGACTCTTCTGCACTGTTGGTGGGAGTACATCACTATGAAAATCAGTGTGCAGATCTCTCAAAAAATTAGGACTAGAAGTCCCACTTCACCCAGCCATTCCCCTGCTGGGTATCTTCCCCGAGGAATTAAAAACATTATAACAGCAATGTATGCAAACCCATATTTATAACAGCACAATTTGTAATAGCTAGATCTTGGAAACAACTCAAATGCCCATCAACTGAGGAACAGATAAAAGGATGGGACATTTTTATACAATGGAGTACCACTCAGCTATACAAAAGATAGACTTGAGGCATTTATAGATAAAAGGATGCAAGGAGACTGTACTCATCAGTGAAATAACTCTGATGCACAGTGCACATGTCACACTGTCTCCCTAGTGTAACAAGCTGAAAGGGTAAATAAGATACAAAATGTACAACAGATATTGTAAATGGAAAGAAACTATTCAAGAGGAAAGACAAACTGGGGCAGGTAAAGGAGAAAGGAAAGGAAAAGCAATATATATGTAAGATAATTAAGCTAGTTATAATACTAATTTCTCTTAGTTTATTGACTAGAATAGTTTGCGTTAATATTCTTTGGATAATTAATGCCTATATCAGCCGGGCGTGGTGGCGCAGGCCTGTAATCCCAGCACTTGGGAGGCTGAGGCAGGAGGATTGTTGTGAGTTCAAGACCAGTCTGAGCTACAAAGTGAGCTTAAGGCCAGCCTGAATGGCATAGTGAGACCCTGTCTCAAAAAGACAAAAAAAAAAAAAAAAAAATTAATGCCTATATCTTGGACTCTGAGTAACTAATTTAAGCATAACAATATGCAATGTATTAACCACTGTTACACTCCTATTATCTTGTTCTAAATCTGTTTTCACTTTAAAATAAAAAAAAAAAAATTAACGCAGAACACCATGTGTGACCCTCCGCTCTCTCCAAAGGGCACAGCTGGAATCAAGTCTTCTCTGAGAAATGACAAGGACACATGGAGCTATAATAAATTTCATCTCTGTACATTTACAGCATTAAAGGGAAAAATACACCATTAAAAAGGACCTTCTTTCACAAGAGAACTAGCACTCAAATAGCAACCTGAAGAAACACTTCACTGCCAAACTTCTGAAACCTGGCTCCTCTCTACAATCTGCAGCCCCAACCTCCCAACCTCCACCCAGCTCCCCCACTCCAGCACGAGACGGGCCAGCATGAGCCTCTGCTTTACCCTCTGGCTGGCAACCCAGAATGCAGTGACCAGTGTCTGGAGAACCTATGGTCACAACTCAGCACACAGAGCTGGTCCTGCAGGAATCCCACATTTGCTGTGTGACCCAGGAAGGTCCAGAACAGAGCAGTTTGGAGGTTGGTAACTTCATTTTAAATCACAAACAAGGGATTCGACATAGAGCCCAGGCCCGGCATGTGACTGAGATAACCCGGGGCTTGCTGGATTCTCATTCAACCCAGAGCCCAGGCCCACCATGGAACCTACAGCAGAACTCCATGCAAAGAGGCAAGAGGCAAGAGCCACCAACTGATGCAGGAGCAGAACATCTTGCCAGAGTGGCAAGACTCCAAGGGTTCAACTCCAAAGGAAGTAGAGCACAGCAACCAGATCCAAGCCATACCCACTTGGATGAGTTTGAACTTAGGAGATCCTGACCTGGTGCTAAGGCAACAACTTTATCTAAGCTTCTCACACAAAGGTGAGACGACAGTGCTGTAGAAAAATGACAAAAAGAAGGAACAAAATGCAGTCTCAGGTCCCAAGCCCACCCAAAACAAATGCAAAAGATACTAGCATAGAAGAAATTGAAAATCACACATTTGAAATCTCTAAAATAATAGTGTGTGAAGTAAAGAAACAACTGCAGAAAGGTATAGAGGAAATCAGATAAGAAATAATTTCTCAAGTGAAAAAAAAATGATAACTATAATGACAGAAATACTAAGTACTTCTAAAGAAGACATTGATAAAAAAAATAAAGCAGAATATAAAAATGATGGAATCGTTATTTGCAATATAGCAAAGAAATAGAATGCATGAAGCAGATCCAAATTGTTATACAGGAATTTAAAACCTCAATCACAAGCTGCAAAACCATTTGAATGAAAGTGAGAGTAGACCTTCAGGCCTTAAGACACCATTGCAGCTAGTGAGAAAACAAGAAAAGATCTCTTAAAAACAACTAGGATAGAGGAAAAAATAATGTAGCACCTACAAGACAATGCAAACATGAAGAATGTGAGGTTAATAGGCATCAATGAGAAGGAAGGAGTCAATCCAAATGATATAAAAGAATATGGGCAGAAGTAATAGCAGAAAACTTCCCAAATACGGGGAAACTATCTGACATTCAGGTAACCAAAGCATATAGAACTCCAAATCACATCAACCCAATTAAAACCACTCCCAGACATATAATAATCAAGATCCCAGAAATTCAGCATAGGAATAGTATACTAAAAGTAGCTAAAGAAACAGATTATGTTTAAAGGAAAGCCCATTAGAATAATGACAGATTTCCCTTCAGAAACCATCAAGGCAAGAGAAGCATGGAGCACAGTCCTTCAACTTTTACAAGAAACAAATTACAACCCAGACTGATATACCCTGCAAAACTCTCTTGCAAGTATAATGGAGAAGTGAAATACTTCCATGACAAAGAACAACTTAAGAATTTCATGATGACAAATCCAAACCTACACAGACTGCTAAAAGATGTTCTAGAGAGGGAGCAAAATGACCACAGCTCCATGCACAAGAATGGAAAGAATCCACCAAATAGGGCAAACAATTAAGCACAGAAGGACAGGTATACAAAAGCAGTCTTTCATGCCATCTTCCTCGATCCAACCCATGCCCACCCAGCCAGAGAGACCTGCCTGAGACAGCGGGACCGACTCCCAACAGCCTCCTGGATCCTATCCCAAGCCCTCCCAGTGAGTGGGAATTTGCATGACTCATCAGGCTTCCCAGATCCGTGAGTGTGTGGTGAATCTGAGGGAGAGCCTTTGGCTTCTTCCCCCGTGCGCTACCCAAATCCCCACCCCCAAGCCCTCCAAGCCAATGACCGGCCTGAAACCTCAGAGCCCACTCACCAGTAACTCTCCATATCCCCTACCCTAAAGCCCACTGAGTGAGTGGGAATTTCCCCAAAGTCCTGGACATTGAAGTTCGGTGAGTGGAGAGCTCCAGGCCCACTGAATAATCTGTCATTATTCTAATGGGCTTTCCAGGAGAGACATTTCCCAGCAATCCCCAGTTACACCCCATGGCCCAAGACGCAGTGCAGCTTGGCCTGTGAGTGAGGGCTCCAGGCCTGCTGTGGCGGAGGGACCTTTGCCAGCCTTCTGCAGTTCCGACCAGCGGCCCCGGACCAAGCACAGCCTAACCGGTGAATAAGAACATCCACTATCCTTTTGGGAGCCCAGCAGACCCACCAAAGCCCAGGCCTGCCCACCTACAGAGCAACCAGCCTGAAACAGGAGGGCCAACTCCGGCAGCATTCTGGATTCTCGCCCCAAAGCCAGCCAAAATAGTAGGACTTTTCATTCGTTGCTCTGCATCCCGGTTTGGTTCGTGCTCACCTGATCAGGAAACCAACAGAGGGGAACCACAGGACCTGCAGCAAAAAAGGAACTGAACACAACAGCTAGATCCAGGATAGGCATAACTGAATAATCTCAACCTTAATAGACTGGCACCTGAGACTCATAACAAACTAAGGATACAGCAGCACCAAAGCTCTACACCAAAGGTCAAAGGTCAGTGCCATACAAAATGACAAAGACAAGGGGAAAAACACAATCCCAGACCTCGAGTCCACCAGTAAGGGCAGAGGACACTAGCTTAGCTAAAATGAATGAATTAACAGATATGGAAGCAAAGGAACAGCAGCAGAAAGGTATAGAGGAACTCAGACAAGAATTAATTTCCAAAATAAAAAAGAAATGCTATCTGAATACATAGCATCTGAAATAAAGAATCAAATCCAGAAACATCGGGGAGAAAACCAAAGTTCACCCAGAACAAGGGCAGAGAGCACTATTCCAGCTGAAATGTATGAATTAACAGTGTCTGAAGCAAAGAAACAACAGCAGAAAGGTCATGAGGAACTCAAAGCAGAAATAATTTCTGAAATCAAAAAAGAACTCTTTGAAAAAGAGAATTCTTTGAAATTATAGATAGCGTCTGAAATACAGAAACAAGTCCAGAAATATATGGAGGAAACCCAACTTGGAAGAAGCTCTGCAGAAAAAGAATTAATAACTACCTCGAAAGAAGACATGGATAAAAAAAATTGAGATCACAAATATGACAGATTCCTTGAATGAGCAGTACAGAAAAGAAATAGAACACATGAAACACAGTCAAAGAGATATAGAAGAACTAAAAATATCAATCACGAGTCTACAAAACCGTATGAGTGAAAGTGAAGACAGAATTTCAGATCTTGAAGAACCTGGTGCAGCTAATGAAAAGGTGAGAAAGGTTCTCTTAAAAACAATGAGAATGCAGGAAAAAATAATTCATCACCTGCAAGATGATGCCAGGATGAACAATGTGAGAATAATTGGTATCAATGAGAATGATGGAGTCAATACAAATGACATAAAGAGAATTTTGGGAGAAATAATGGCAGAAAACTTCCCAAATATGAGGAAACAATCCAACATTCAGGTAACCGAAGCATACACAACACCAAATAACTTCAACCCAAGTAAAAATACACTGAGACACATAATAGTCAACATCTCAGAAATCCGACACAAAAATAATATACTGAAAGCTGCTAGAGAGAAGAAGCAGATCACATTCAAAGGAAAACCCATTAGAATTACAGCCGACTTCTCTACACAAACCATGAAGGCAAGGACAGCATGGAGGAGAGTTCTTCAAGTCCTATATGAAAACAAATTTCAGCCCAGACAATTATACCCTGCAAAACTCTCTTTCAAGTTTGATGAAGTGAAATACTTCCATGACAAAGACTATACTAAAGAATTTCATGATGACAAAGCATCCCTTCACAGGCTGCTAAAAGATGTTCTAGAGAGAGACCACAATGACCAGAACTCTACGAATGAGAACGGAAGGAAGCCACTAAACAGAACAGACAAACACAGGATACAAAGGAGTAAACAACAGCAGGTAAATATCATGACAAACATAAGTCAATACATTTCAATTATAACCATCAATGTAAATGGATTCAATTCACCAATTAAGAGAAATAGACTGGCACAGTGGATTAGGAAACAAAATCCAACAATATACTGTATACAAGAAACACACTTAACTCAAAAGGACATTCATAGGCTAAAAGTCAAAGGATGGAAAACAATACTACATGCCCCAGCACCTCAGAAAAAAGCAGGAGCAGCAATTCTGTTCTCAGACACTCTCAACTTCAAACCAAGAAGGATCAAATGACAAAAAGAAGGCCACTATATCTTGGTCAGGGGAAAAATTCAACAGGTAACACGCATATATATCTATGCACAAAACACAGGAGCACCCAACTATGTGAGACAAATCTTAATGGACATGAAAAACCTAATATCTAACACCACAATCTTAACGGGAGACCTTAACACCCCCTTGTCTCAAAAACATAGATAAACCAGACAAAAAATTAGCAAGGAAGTAGCAGAACTGAACGAGAGCTTGGAACAAATGGATCTCTGTATATGGTGGACATATACAGAGTGTTCCACCCAACCACAGCTGAATGCACATTTTTTTCAGCTGCACACAGGTCATTTTCCAAAATAGACCACACACTAGTTGAGAGGTCATGCATAAGTATAAGCAAGAAAATAGAAATTATCTCATGCATATTATCTGACCACAGTACAATGAAACTGGAACTAAATGACAAAATAAAACAGAAAACCCGCTAAATTCATGGAAACTAAACAACACTGTACTGAGTAATCAATGACTCACAGATGAAATTAAACAAGAAATTCAACAATATCTACAATTCAATGAAAATTCAAGCATAACTTACTGGAATTTATAGGACGCGATGAAAGCAGTTCTTAGAGGGGAAATCAAAGCTATGAACTCACACATTAGGAAAACAAAATAGGAACAAATAAACACCCTAATGTTGCACCTGTGACAACTAGAAAAAGAAGAGCAAACGAAACAAAGAGCACAAAGATGGGAAGAAATCATAAAGATTAGAGCAGAAATTAATTCAATTGAGTTGAAGAAAACAGTTCAAAGAATCCACAAATCAAAATGTCTTTCTTTGAAAGACTAAATAAAGTTGATAAGCCACTAGCCAACCTCATCAAAAAGAGGAAAGAAAAAAATCAAGTACATGCAATAAGGAATGAAAAGCAAGAAATCACCACAGACCCAGTGGAAATTCAAAAGATTATCAATAGTTACTTTGAGAATCTTTCTGCTCACAGAATAGAAGACACAGAAGAAATGGACTGATTCCTTGAAAGGTACAAATTACTGAACCAAGAAGATGTAACAACTCTCAATAAGCCAATAGCAGCCAATGAAATACAAAATGTAATAAAAAGCCTACTGACAAAGGAAAGTCCAGGTCCTGATGGATTCATAGCTGAATTCTACAAGAAATTTATAGAAGATATATGTGTAGATCCCTATACTCCACAAACTCTTCAATGAAATTGAAAAGGAAGCAGTCCTCCCAAAATCATTTCTGGAGGCAATTATTATACTGATCCCAAAACCATAGAAAGACACAACCAAAAAGGAGAACTACAGGCCAATCTCCCTCATCAACGCAAAAATACTCAGTAAAATCCTAGCAAATGGAATACAACAAATCATCAAGATCATACACCATGACCAGGTAGGATTCATCCCAGGGATGCAAGGATTGTTCAATATTCGAAAACCTATAAATGTAATACACTATATTAATAGACTGAAATTTAAAAACCACATGATCATCTCAATTGATGCAGAGAAAGCTTTCGACAAAGTCCAACAATCATTCATGTTCAAAGTCCTACAGAAAATTGGAATAGATGGACTCTGCCTTAACTTGATAAAAGCCATCTATGACAACCCAAAAGCTCATATAATACTAAATGGGCAAAAACTGAAATCTTTTACTCTTAAATCAGGTACAAGACAAGGATGTCCTCTATCACCCCTCCAATTCAATATAGTCTTGGAATCCTTAGCAACAGCCATTAGAAAAGAGAGAGTAATAAAAGTAATAAGAATAGGTAAAGAAGAAGTTAAATTATCACTACTTGCAGATGACATGATACTTTACTTGGAAGACCCCAAAAATTCCACCAAGAAACTACTAGAACTGATGTGGAAATTCAGTAACATAGGAGGATACAAAGTCAGTACTCAAAAGTCAGTAGCATTCCTCTACACAGATAACAAGCACACTGAAAAGGAAAAAATAGAAACAATACCTTTTACAATAGTACCACAGAAAATGAAATAACTTGGAAATAACCAAGGAAGTCAAAGACCTTTACACAGAAAATTACAACACCCTAAGAAATGAGCTTATAGAGGATTTCAGAAAATGGAAAGATATTCCATGCTCCTGGATAGGAAGAACCAACATTGTGAAGATGGCCATACTCTCAAAATTGCTGTACAGATTTAATGCAATCCCTATCAAACTGCCACCAACATACCTCCCAGACCTAGAGAAATCATTCCTAAAATTTATTTGGAACCGCAAACGACCTAGAATAGCAAAGATAATCTTGGCCAATAAAGACAAGGAAGGAGGTATCACAATTCCTGACTCAAAAGTATACTACAAAGCCACTGTGATAAAATCAACATGGTATTATTGGCAACAAAATAGACCTGAGGATCAATGGAATAGATTAGAAGATGCAGAGGCATCTATGAACACACTGAGCCATCTGATCTTCGACAAAGGGGCCAAACATACTCACTGAAAGAAAGATAGCTTCTTTAACAAATGGTGCTGGAAAACCGGGCTTTCTACATGCTGAAAACTAAAACTTCACCCAGATCTATCACCATGCACTAAACTAAAGTCAAAATGGTTGAAAGATCTAAACATTAAAACAGAAATACTCAATCTCCTGGAAAACAAAGTAGGAGGAACTCTTTGAAGACATAGGAGTATGTAAAGAGTTCATGGACAAACATATATTTGCACAGAAAACACTTGAAAGAATCAACAACTGGGATCAACCCTTCTTGAGGAGTTTCTGCATGTCAAAAGAAATAGTCAAGTGAAAAGACAACCCACAAATTTTGAAAAACTCCTAACTAATAAGCAACCAGACAAAGATCTGCTGTCTAGAATATATAAAGAACTAAGATATGACAGGGTCCTCAAATTTAAAGACCCAATTCAGAAATGGCATCTAAGATGAATACATACTTCTCAGAAGACAAAATTAAAGAAGCGAATCAATATATGAAAAAATGCTCCACATCGCTAGCCATCCATGAAATGTAAATAAAAACAACACTGAGATACCATCTCACTCCAGATAGAATGACTATCATAAGGAAATCAACCAACAACAAATGTTGGGGCAGTTGTGGGGAAAAGGGAACACTTCTCCACTGCTGGTGGGAATGTAGACTGGTACAACCATTGTGGAGATCAGTGTGGCAACTCCTCAAAAGTGTAGGACTGGAAATCCCATTGACGCTGGCGATCCCCCTACTGGGAATTTTCCCAGAGGAACGGAAAACATTGTATCATAGTGATATATGTGTACCTATGTTTATAGCAGCACAATTTGTGATAGCAAAATCTTTGAAACAACCAAGATGTCCGTCACATGAGGAATGGTTGAAAAAGATGTGGTATTTCTATATAATGGAGTATTACTCAGCTGTAAAGAATGATAAACTTGAAGCATTTATGTTGAAGTGGATGCCACTTGAACATATACTCGTAAGTGAAATAAACCAGACACACGTGCAAATATCATATAGTCTACCTAGTATAAGAAGTTAAGAAGAAATACAAATAGAAGTGTACAACAACAACTAAAAACAATTGAATCAGATAGGGCAAAGTGAATGGCATATGCTGCAGGGTACTAATCAGCTTTTCTTCTGGATGGTTAACAATCTAAGTTCACAGATCAAAATTGGAGAAATAGAAGAGCCGCAAGGCCAGCCAATGTTTTGGCCCTAGCCTTTCAAAGTCATGAAACTCAGTTGTGTCCCAAATTTTCTGAACAAGGAGATTATAGAGCCACAGAGTAAGGAGATCAATGATCTACAGTGTACCTGTCGAGAGTCACATGGAGAGAAAACTTTCTCCCAGGCTCTCACAGAGAGCAAACTGGTCAAGCATTGGCTTTGATTCATCCACATGGATGACACAGACAAAGGATCTACAGAGTAAGGTACAGGATTACAAGATAAACCCTTAAAGGACTTCACTGAGCTCATCAGAAACAAAAACTACATGTTTTGGTATATAGGTCTTGCTCTATCTCGGTCTTAACATCCAGCGGAAAAGTGTAAAAATGAGGTATACAATGTGGAGCCATAAGAACAGGTTGAGCTGTAAATGGCTACGGTTAGCAACTTCTTCAGATAACTCACTATTACTGTGGAATGCTGAACTGTGTTGGATTGTGTCACTGAGTTCAGGCACCTAAATTGGTTGAATGACAATGGAATGCCCGTCTTTGATAGGTCTAGACAAAAAAAGGG